>VDFB02362522.1:25635-98951 GCA_007258455.2 Sequoia sempervirens | reverse complement strand
AATTAGTGACGTAATTAAATAGAGAACATTTATTTAATTAATCAGGATTGAATAAGTAAAATGAATTAATTAAATAATTAAGTTTATTTAATTAATAGATGAATAAATGTTAATCTGACTTAATTAAATAATTAAAGTTATTTAGTTAATAGATGAGAAAAGACTTTAGAAAATAATTAAATAATTAACATTATTTAATCATGACAAATGAAGGTACGAATTATGAAGAAATTGAAGTCGCAGGCCTAGACCAAATTCCAGTGTCTACATTTTGCCCTGCTTTGATACAATTTCATTTCGGCATTCTATCAAAGAAAATCAATCAGAAACATGCCCTAGTCGTGCCCCAATGTGGAATAGGTGAAGGTATGCCCCCTCAGGAAAATTGACAATTTTTCTAAAAATTCAAAGAAAAATTGGAAATAGTCTCGATTAGTTAATTGGATGGCGAGAAGTTCAATGGAATTGACAGAATTCAATTTGGAGGAAGTTTGATAGGTCAAATGGTCATCAGAAGATGGAAAATAGTGCATCCAGTTTAAAAGGTTTGAAAAATGCCACCAAAAACCCTAGGTATAAATACAAATTGGGTGAAAACCCAATTCTTTGTCACCTCTCAAGTTTAGAAATTTGATTTTGGTGCTCTGGAGCTCTTAGAAAAACGTCACCCGTTCCTCTCACTTCTCACTGTGGATATCACATTCAGACATTCTGACACCCTGCATACGCTGGACCCCTGGTAAGTACTCAGACACTGACTTTTGAAATTTTGTTTTTTGCACATTTCTAGGCATTTATTGCATTTTTTCTTCATGCGTCACTTTCTTTTGCACCGCATTTGAACACACAATGCATGCATTTGCATTCAGAATGCTGCATTTGAAACTTTACGTCGTAGGCTAGCGTAGGTTTTTAAAAGTTGATCGCATTTTGTTTTGAACTGAACTACATTTGTATATCTGACACGCATGTGAAATAGACAGTAGCGCATATAGGTTTTTGCGATGCATTTGTAATTTCAGTACACATTTGCATGTTTAAATGGCCGTTTGACTAGGTATGGTTTGCAATTGTGTGCATTTGCATTTCTGAAAAGCATTTGTATAGGATAATGGTGCATATGATGTTTTGAGACACATTTGAAAAATGGAATGACGCAATTGAGTTTTTGCAACGCATTTGTTTTCTGACATGAGATATGCATGTTGCCATTGTAGGTTGTATTGGACCTAATTTATACGAGGGAATCTAGACCATTGACTTTCGACTTTCAGAATTAGCTACGGAGTGGGGAGAAACGGTTCCTCTGGCACCTGGGTCTTCATCATGTCACCTTCATGCCCACTATTTGAGAAAACCAAGGTCTACTGACTGCTCTCTATGAGCGGTGGCACTCTGAGACATCGTCATTTCATTTGCCTATAGGTGAGGCCATGGTTACATTAGAGGATGTATATAGGATTTTGAGGTTTTCGATTAGGGGTGCCCGAGTTATGTATGATACGCAGATGGGTTTTAGTGAGATGCACAGATATTACCCACATGATGATATTAGATAGCTAGGGATAGATCATTATGAGATTAGATGGCATGTTCTACCTAAGAGATATGGTAGGTTAGATTGTTTATTATGTACATTTATTAGAAGGGTAGTTCTTCCTGACCGTCGAGGTCATGGATTTCTAGTAGGATGGGGGGAGATGCTTGTAGGCATGTTAGAGAGAAAGGTGGTATATGCTTGGGGCCCTTGTTTGTTGGCCATGTTATATTTCCATTTGCACGATATTTCCTATAGAGAGGCATAGTCTATGACCTATGGTACCATGCTCCCGATGGTATGGGCATGGGAACACATAGTGATTCTTCGTCCACCTGTTACAACTGAGCTACAATAGGGATCTCTTGATGCCTTCAGTTATGCGGGGGAAAATACCCAAACTCATGTTAGAGACACTGGTTTCTACCGACATGCTATTGACACGATGGTTTAGTTCATTTGGAGGCCCTACATGGATTTCCCACAGTGGCTAGATGAGGATGGATACCTTCCCTTCTATAGACAAACACAGTATCCGATTGGTAGGACAGTGTGACATGTACATATTATTGAGAGGCATTTGCCAAACCGAGTCCTAAGACAATTTGGTGAGGTTTAGGATGAGCCTCGAGGATGAGTAGAGTATCCTGATCTTCTAGGGAGGTGACCTTGTGTGGACCTAGGATTCTAGTTGCCACAGCAGAGGCGGATATCGATGCTTTACAACCGGTACAGTGGGGGTGGAGAGGTAGAGTGGCTGATCCGGGCATGATGATTGCCTATGATACTTGGTGGGTGGATCACAAGTCGGTTCCTTTCATTGATCCATATCAGGATGCACCTGTAGAGAGGTGCAGGTCAAGACCTCGGGGCAGGTGTGGTAGAGATAGAGGTGACAGGGGTAGAGGTAGAGGTGACAAGGGTGGAGGTGGCAGGGGTGATGATAGAGATGGGAGAGGAGGTGGTCGACGAGGTGGCAGTAGGGGTCAATAAGGTCACATAGGCCGAGGCCCACTTTGTCACCTATCCGTGAGGAGGAGAGAGAGGGAAAGGATGTGCCCATGTTAGATATTGGCAGAGGAGAGGAGTATATTGATGTTGAGATTGGTGGCGAGGATCATCCAGTAGAGGAGGACATTCCAAAGGAGCATGCAAAGGAGGAGGTGGTTAGGGAGGAGGCGGAGATAGATGCTCATGGTACGCTCAAAGGATACCAGGATGATGATGAGGAGGAGGAGATGGATGAATAGGAGTAGGAACTCCAAGACAGGATTATGGAGGATTGGGAGGATGATGGGAGAGAGCAGCCATGACAGGATGATATAGGTCTTTTTAATCAGGAGGTAGCAGATTTATTGGTCCAGGTAGTGTCTCTGGAGGAGAAAATGAGGGAATTGATGGCAAAGCAAGATTCAATTATGATGGAGAGAGCTAGAGCATAGATGGATAGAGATTAGGCCATAGCTCAGAGACAAGGGACCGAGCAGAGATTCAGAGAGTTGAGGACTCTTTGTAGTGGGTCGGCTACAAATTTTGCACGGGAGTTGGTCAGAGCAGTTGAGAGAGCCACCTACTACAGGGATCTATATGAGGCATAGGTTCCTCCTAAGAGACAATCTCCCAGTTACTCTCAGGTACACAGTAGCAAGTCCTAGAGCAGGACTCAGAGTACAGAGGGGGTCATGGGACCTCATAGGACTGGACCATATGATAGGCCTCCTTCTGCACACCAGTCATTGGGATCTCATCATGGGTCACCTTCACATTCTCCACATGGGAGTAGTGGGAGCTCCAGATAGGGACACGTTATATTATTTATTGATGGACATTGTATGTTGATCATAGAGCCTTTGGGCTTCATTTTTATGATACATTATGACATTGTGATGTGACACTTTTTGAGCAATATATATATATATATATATATATGATTTTGGCAGCGATCTATATGATATGCAATTCTTATTTGATATGTACATGTTGTGGATGATGATAATTACATTATGACATGTTGATGCAGCCTATATGATATTATGTTATGTTGATTTTACATGATGATGTATGCATTTACTTTTTATGGTATCAATGGATGTTATATATGTAATTTGATGTTCATGATTATGAGATGCAACATGATATATCTATATCTACATGTGATGCTATATGCCTATTGATGATGGATGTAATGTGATGAATATATTTACAACTATTATGTACATGTAATGCTTTTGTTATGTAATTTATGATGATGAATGCTTATTATGCCATGATTTCTTAGATATGATAGATTCCTATATTTTTGTGTTTTTCAAATGCAAGATATATGTATGATTTACAATGTATGATATTTACATGATGTTTCTAACATGAATGCATATGTAGGATGCTTTATATTTTTGTGTGTCAAAGGACTCCATCATAATGCACGAAAGAAGAAATGTTAGTGCAAAAAGAAGATGAATAATAAAAGACATGGATGTTAGTATTAGCAATCTTCAACGTTTTTCTGTAACACAATAGGCCTTGCATTATTAAATCATCCTTGGGTGGTAACTAATACAAATGGAGACAAACACCATGATATGAGATAGATCAAGGTGTACAAGGTCATCCACCTGCTAAAAATAGACAGTCGCAGACAAGGAATGTCCTAACTCATATTAAGGGCATAGTTGTCCCAATCTTTTTGTCAAGACAAACCATAGACAACAAACAAATAGTCATGAGACGTCATCGCTCCTCTAAATCCTTCATGGGACATCCTTGAGGAAACTAGTAACATGACTCAAAAATCAAAGTTAAAAGACAATTGACAAACAACAATCAAAGAAAATAGAATTTTGATACATCATTGCTTCTCTAAATCCTCCATGGGACATCCTTCAGAAAGCTAGTAACAGGATTCCAATCATAAAGTCAAATGAAATGATAAGATAAATAAGCCACAAAGTCAAAGCCTGTAAAATATTTTCCAAAACTTGATTTGTTTGTTTGATTGTTTTGATTGATAGAGCCTGATTTCAGGAAGGACACATACCGTATAAGATGTTGAGTCTGGTTTCAATGTTATGACTATCTATATAAGGCATGGCAAAATCTTGGTTTCAGAAAGACATGTATTGTATAAGACGTTGAGTTTAATGTCATTGATGTGACAACCTATGTAAGGCTATGATGATTGTTTGACAGTTTCTATATTCAGGAAGGACTCATCCTGTATAAGACATAGGTTGATTGTTTTGATGATGTATTTTTTCAAGAAAGACACATCCTAGAGCAGACATAAGTTGATTTTTTTGTTGTTGTTGTTTTGGAATTTTGTTTGATTTGACTTGATGACATTTTGACTTGTTCATCTTGTTGATGCATGAATTGATATGATGTGCTGACAATTGATTGTGTGTGATGATGAACCCTAAAAGACTGACCTAGTGTGGCCTCGGGGGCTCATCGATTGATGGCCTTGCCTATGTTATACACGTAGAGACCTTGTAATTTGACTAGACTTTGACTGACAAGACTGACTATGAAAAGCTTGAATTGTATGAAGATATATGACATGTGTGTTAGTGCATGTGACGAACCCTAATGGACTGACCTAGTGTGGCCTCAGGGGCTCATTGATTGATGGACTTTCCTATGTTATACACACAGAGACCTCGTAGTTCGACACGACAAATGACCTTGTCTTATAGACAAATGGATTGAGTCATGATTTTATACAGACAAACCTAAAAGGACTGACCTAGTGCCTTGGGGGCACATCAATAGATGGCCTTGCCTACGTCTAGTCGCAAAGGCAACATAGTTCGACAAATGACAAAGACTGACAAGTGCGACTGAATCTGACTATTTTTTTTGGATTTTTGACATGTTTTGATTTTTTTGTCTTTTTGAAGTTTTATGATGTTTTTGGATTTTCTCAGGACATTTTGTAATGTTTTTGGATTTTCAATGGTTTTACGTCTTTAGAATAGCCAATGTAAAAACCAAATATGACATAGGTAAAGTGCTTTCCCCCAGTCGAGCATAAGACCAACTGGTTATGAATAGAATGAGATGGGGAATATTAAGTGCACTCGATGTCAATCATTTCGAGTTATGGAAAAGATAACCATTTATTAGGAATGGTATGTACAAGCGATGGATGGGAAAGATATGATATGTACAGTGATAGATAATATGTACAGGTAAGTCAGATTAGAATAATGATAGACAAAGGAGCAGAGTCAACTACACATGGCACCTGTTTGCCAGGTTTTCACCATGGTACTTATCCAAAGTACCACCGAAGTGGTTTTCACTATTGGACGACTTATTTCTCTTAACTACTTTCTTGATTTTTTTAATTTTTTGATGTTACCAAGATGCCTGTTTGCCAAGTTTTCACCTAGGTAACAACTTTTTTGATTTATTGATTTTTATTTTTATTTTTGATAATTAAGACAAGGCTCTCAGAAGCTATGCGTAGAACTTCTTCAAGTGAAGACTATTGATAGGTGCTGACAATGGTTCTCCTTCAAGAGTAGAGAGTTGATACACTCCTGATCCAAAGGCTTCTATGGCAATGTAGGGTCCTAATCAGTTAGGTTCAAACTTTCCTAGTTTCTCTTTTTCAGCTTGATTCTTAGGATTCTCCATTAAGACCAGGTCACCAATTTCAAAATTTATATTCAAGAATTTCCTATTGTAGTTGCGACAAAGAATATTTTGATATGCTTGGAGATGGTCTAATGCCTTCTATCTTCATTCATCTAGGAATTCTAGCTCATGTAATTTTGAAACTCAGTACTCTTCATCATCAATGTGCCCTTTCAAAGATACCCTTAGGGAAGGAATCTCGACCTCAATAGGTAAGATGGCCTCAGAGCCAAATACTAGGGAATATGGTGTGGCGCCAATGGGAGTACAGATGCTTGTGCGGTAATCCCATAAGGCTGGATTAAGTTGTAAATGCCAATCATGACCAACATCATTGACAGTCTTTTTGAGGATTCTAATTATTGTTTTATTAGATGCCTCTACTTAGTCATTATCTTGTGGGTAATATGGGGTGGAAACATGGTGTTGGATATGGAACTCTTCATAGAGATGGTGGAATTCTTGGTTCTTGAATGGAAGACCATTATCTGTGATGATGGATTGAGGGACACCATACTGATAGATGATATAGTTTAGAATAAACTTAGAAATTTGTGTGCCAATGATATAGGTTTGATGCAGGAGCATCCTTGGTTCTTGGAAATCTTGCATTAACCAAAAATATTTTCCTTTAGTTTTGTTCTTATTTTGTTCTTTCTCAGTTCATGTCGGTGGATTTTTCATCTTTTCTCACTAGTCCCTATGGATCTTTGTGTACATCGTGGACATGTTCATTTTCCTTATTCCAAGATTTGGGCGTGATTGGATCTTTTTCCAACAAGTTATCGCTTCCATAATTTCATGGTTGTTTCTTGAACTGGCACCAGAATAGTTTTCAAGCCTAATGGTTAATTTGATTGTTCGTGGATCATCCTCATGACTTGTGGATCTCAGTGGTGTGATTCTAAGCATTCCATCGAGTGTCCCTGACCTTCCTTATTGGTCCACACTTCATTCTAGGCACCTATTGATAGAGTAATTCAAATTTGAGGCAAATTTGAGGCTGACCTATTCATGCATACGTTACATTTTCTCTCCTTGGATAATGTGATGATCTTTGGTCGACATGGATGTTTCCAAAATCGTGGATATAGTATAAAGCTTGTAATCAATTATTAGAATAGGCAGTAGAGTTAGTAATTTATTTAGTGGATTAAGATTGATCCAAATTGTAAGAGTTCATCTCACATATAGGAGCATATTAGAATGTTGTAATATTGAACATGTTCTTTTAGGCCTATGAGATGAATCTGTAAACTTGGATGTTGCCAGCCGAACATAACTGAGATTTATGTTAAGGAACATATTTCTATCTACATTTTCCTCCATATTCTATGTTGCTTTCATTGTGTTACTCTTGTTGCATAGTCTAGATAGTTCTCCTTGAGGACCCTCCTATTGTGGTTGTGTTAGATTGGTATCAGAGATTGTGAATTCTTCTTGAAGATTTTTTATAGGGTGGCGAATTGAGGATTTGACCTGCAACTACAGAGGACTTGTGTAAAGATGGTGGGAAGAAGAAATGGTAGAGGAAATGGAGCATGTGGAAATGTAGACCTTGCATTAATGGAGATATTGAGAGGAATTGTTTCCAAATTAGATACAGTTGAAACGGCCAAGAGAAGAGGTTGACTAGTCGATAATGTGAGTGATGAAGAGGTAGAAGTATAGGAGGAAAGAGGAAGAGAAGAACAAATTGGTCTTGATTAGGGAGAAGAGAGGTTCATAAGAGCCCTAACTAGAGTGAATACAAAACCACATTTCAATCCACTAGATTATAATGGTAAGTTGGATTCAGAAGAATTGCTTGATTGGATTACAGAGATGGAAAATATTTTGAATTTGAAGGTACTACTAAAGATAAGAGGGTGATGTATGCTTGTACAAAGTTGAGAGGAAATGCATCCCTTTGGTGGGAACATTTACAGACAGATAGGAAAAGAAGAAGAAAAGAGAAGATAAAGTCATGGGATAGGATGGTGAATAAGTTGAAGACAAAGTTCATGCCTGCAGACTATCAAATCAGTTTGTTCTGAAAGTTGCAAAATCTAAAGCAGAAAGATTCAAGTGTGATAGAGTATACTGAGGAGTTCTATAAATTGAATATTAGATCTGGTCATTCAGAGGATGAGATTGAGAAAGTAGCTACATATGTGAATGGTTTGAGGTCATCTATATAGGATGAGATTAGTTTTATCAAGTTGCAAAGTGTGGAAGAGGCATATCAGTGTGCCATAAAGGCAAAAGAGAAGTTGAATAAAAGACATGAGCAGAGATAGAGAGGAAGAGGTGGAATATTTCAGAGAGGAAGAATTTTTACTAGAGGAGGAAGAGGCTCTTTTGCAAATCAGAATAAGGATAAGGAGGCCAGTAAGAATGATAATTCGTATCATAAAGGTGATGGAAACTCTTACAGAAGAGGAGGATATGGTGGTTACCAAAATGAAGGTTATAGAAAGGATGATAAGGAGAAAAGAGTATTCAGGGGAACTTGCTTTAAGTGTGGTGGAGAAGGACATAGAGCATTCAAATGTAATTAGGGAGAGACAAGCAAAAAGACAAAGAACAATAGGAGAAAAACATTTGCTAAGGAAGTTCATGTTGAATCATCTAATAAACCAGAAGATGGAGAAGTGTTGGTGAATAGAAGGGTATTCTTACAAAGTGAAGTAGAAAAGGAACCATTGCAAAGAAGGAATTTGTTTCAAACTAGATGCAAGGTAGCTAGTAGATGTTATAAAGTGATTGTTGACAGTGGAAGTTTTGAGAACCTGGTTTCTGAAGAGATGGTGACTAAATTGGGGTTGGAAAGGTTGAAACACCCGAAGCCCTATCATATAGCTTGGATTCAGGATGAGCATAGGATACTGGTAAGTGAACAATTTTTGGTGAGATTGAAGATAGGAAATTATCATGATAAAGTTTTGTGTGATATTATGCCTATGGATGTATGCCATTTTTTGTTGGGAAGGCCTTGGTAGTATGATAGACAAGCTATTCATGATGGAAAGAAGAATATATATACTATTGTTGCTAATGGGATGAAGCAAATTTTGTTGCCTTTGGAAGATGTCCCTACAGTTGAGGTTTGTACAAGTACTAGGGTTTTTTTGGTTGATGGAAGGAGATTCCTTGATGGATTGAGACATGAGAATGTGTGCTATCCCTTGGTGCCTAAGAAGACTGAATATTTGAAGCATGTGGAAGAACAACCAGAAGAGATAAAGGAGTTGTTGACAGAGTATGAGGAGATCATTTTAGATAATGTACATGATGGATTACCACCTATGAGGAGTATTAGTCATTGCATGGACCTGATTCCTAGAGCTATTTTTCTAAACAAAGCCACACACTAGATGACACCAACAGAGAATGAAGAGTTGAATAGACAAGTACAATAATTTTTGAAGAAGGGTTTGATCAAAGAAAGCTTCAGTCCATGTGTAGTACCTGTTGTGCTAGCACCTAAGAAGGATGGAGAATGGAGGATTGTATAGATTCTAGAGCCATAAACAAGATCATGGTGAAGTATAGGTTTCCTTTGCCCCGGATGGATGACATCATGGATTGCTTGAGTGGAGCTAAATATTTTACGAAGATAGAATTGAAGAGTGGATATCATCATATCAGAATAAGAGAAGGAGATGAGTGGTAAGTAGCATTCAAGACAAATGAAGGATTGTATGAGTGGTTAGTGATGCCTTTTGGATTTACAAATGCACTGAGTACTTTCATGAGGCTGATGAATGAGATATTGAAGAAATTATTGGGTAAGTTTGTGATTGTTTACTTGGATGACATCTTAATTTTTAGTTAGAGTAGAGAAGAAAATTTGTTGCATATCAGACAAGTTTTGCAGAGGTTGAGAGAAGAGCAATTGCTGATAAACATTAAGTGTTGTTTCATGAAGGAGGAGTTGGTATATCTAGGATTTATGATATTTGTGGATGGATTGAAGATGGATCCTAAGAAGGTAAGAGCAATTGTTGAGTGGCCTACACCAAATATCATTGGAGAGGTAAGATCATTTCATGGATTGGATAGTTTCTACTAAAATTTTATTAGGAATTTCAGTTCTATTTGTAGTCCTATGACAGAAACAATGAGAGGAGATAGGAAGGATTTTAGATGGAAATCTGGAGTAGACCGAAGTTTTGAGTTGTTGAAGCAGAAGGTGATTGAGTAGCCTGTGTTGGCTTTACCAAATTTCAATAAGGTATTTCAAGTAGATTGTGATGCAAGTGGAAAGGCAATTGGAGTAGTGTTCAGTCAAAAAGGGAGACCTATAGCTTATTTCAGTGAGAAGTTGAATGATGCTAGGAAAAGATATTCAGTGTATGATCAGGAATTTTATGCCATAGTTCAAACCTTGAAGAAGTGGAGACATTATTTATTGCCTAAGGAGTTTGTGTTGTTTACGGATCATCAAGCATTGCAATATTTGAACTATCGAGGTAAGTTGAATTAGAGACACATGAGATGGGTGGAGTTCTTGCAGAGTTATACTTTTGTTTTGAAGCATAGGAGTGGAAATTCAAATAGATTTGTTGATGCTTTGAGTAGGAGAAGGAATTTACTGACAGAGATGAGAGTGGGAGTATTAGGCTTTGATGAATTGAAGAACTTGTATGAGGAAGACCCAAATTTTGTAGAACCTTGGAGAGCTTGTAAAGAACCTACTTCAGAGGATAGAAGTTAGTGGTTGGATTATTTCGTTCAATAAGATATGTTGTTCAAAGGCAATCAGTTGTGTATACCTCGAAGTTCAATGAGGGATAACTTGGTGAAGGAGAAGCATAGTGGAGGAAATTCAAGACATTTTGGAATTGATAAGACAGTAGCATTGGTAAGTGAGAATTACTTTTGGCTGCAGATTCATAAGGATGTTAGTAGATTTGTGCAGAGTTGCAAAGTTTGTCAAGTTGCAAAAGGGAGTAGTCAGAATGTTGGGCTGTATATGCCTTTGATAGTTCTGGAGAGACCTTGGGAGGATATCAGCATGGATTTCATATTTGGTTTTCCAAAGACACAAAGAGGTAATGATTTAGTATTTGTGGTGGTTGATCAATTTTATAAAATGGCAGATTTCATACCTTGTAAGAAGACAACAGATGCAATACATGTAGCGGACTTGTTTTTCAGAAAAGTGGTCAGATTGCATGGATTACCTAGGAGTATAGTTTCAGACAAGGATACAAAATTTGTTGGTTACTTTTGGAGAACACTTTGGAAGAAGTTGAAGATAGACTTGAATTTTAGTTCTACATTTCACCCACAGACAGATGGACAGACAGAGGTAGTGAATAGGAGTTTAGGGAATTTGTTGAGATGTTTAGTTGGAGATAAAACCGGAAGTTGGGATTTAGTCCTTGCACAAGTAGAATTTTCTTACAATAATTCAGTAAATAGAAGTACAGGAAAGACACCTTTTGATATTGTTACTAAAGTTCATCCTAGAGGTATATCAGAATTGAGAGATATTGGTATGGAAGGTAAACGAAGTGGAGAAGTAGAGAAATTTTTGGAACATATCAAGAAAGTTCATACTCAAGTGAAATAGCAGTTGGAAGATATGAACAAGAAGTATAAGGAGAAATCAGATGAGAAGAGAAGACATAAGGAGTTCGAAGTTGGAGATGAGGTGATGGTGTATTTGAGAAAGGAGAGATTTCCAGTTGGAACATACAGTAAGGTGAAGATAAGGAATTTTGGACCCTATAGGATTTTGAGGAAATTTGATTTAGGAAATGCATATGAAGTAGAGTTACCAGATGGCATGGGTATATCACCTATATTCAACATTGCAGACCTACACTGGTACCAAGAAGCATAATTCAGAAAAGATAGTGAAGTAAGATTAGAAAACTAGTTTCCTAAGCAATATTTAGATGAGATTGAAGAGATTTTGGATGTTAGAGATGGGAGGAAGACTCATGGAAGACAGTATAAAGAATATTTCGTGAAATGGAAAGACAGACCAATTGAGGATTCTTCTTGGATTTCTTAGTCTGAGGTAGACCGACTTGGTTTTCCTTTAGCTCCAGCAAAGTGAGGGACTCACTTTTCAATAACCCCAGATGTCTGATGCAGGAGTATCCTTGGTTCTTAGCAATCTTGCATCAACCAAAAATATTGTCCTTCAGTTTTGTTCTTATTTTGTTCTTTCTCAGTTCATGTTGGTGGATTCATCATCTTTGCTCACTTTTCCCTGCAAATCTTTGTGTACATCGTGGACATGTTCATTTTCCTTATTCCAAGATTTGGGCATGATTGGATCTTTTTCTAGCAAGTTATCGCTTCTGGAATTTCATGGTTGTTTCTTGAACTGGCACCGGAATAGTTTTCAAGCCTAACGATTAATTTGATCATTTGTGGATCATCCTCGTGACTTGTGAATCTCGGTGATGTGATTCTAAGTGTTCCATGGAGTGTCCCCGACCTTCCTTATAGGTCTACACTTCATTCTAGGCACCTGTTGATAAAGTAATTCAAAATTGAGTCTGACCTATTCATGTGCACATTAAATTTTCTCTCCTTGGATAATGTGATGATCTTTGGCCAACATGGATGTTTCTAGAATCGTGAATATAGTATAAAGCTTGTAATCGATCATTAGAATAGGCAGTAGAGTTAGTAATTGATTAAATGGATTAATATTTATTTGAATTGTAAGAGTTCAGCTTGCATATAGGAGCATATTGGAATGATGTATCAAGCCTGTGAGCCGAATCTGTAAACCCGGATGTTGTGGGCTGAATGTAACTGAGATTTATGTTAAGGAACATATTTGCATCTGCATTTTCCTCTATATTTTGTGTTTCTTTCATTGTATTACTCTTGCTACATGGTATGGATAGTTCTCCTTGAGGACCCTCCTACCGTGGTTGCATTAAGATTATAGGAATAGCTTCAATCCACTTGGTAAAGTATTTAGTTGCAGTGATAATGAACTTATGACCGTTAGAGGATGTAGGGTGTATCTTACCTATGAGATCGAGTCCCCATTGGGAAAAGGGCCATGGTGATGTTATTGGATGAAGCTCCTATGTTGGTGCATGTATCAAATTTTTGTGTATCTGACATTGACGACATTTCTTGACAACGATATATGAGTCCTTTTCCATGGTAGGCCAATAGTAGCGTAGTCTCATAATCTTCTTGGCTAAGGTAGGACCACTAGAATGGGATCCACATATACCCTCATTTACCCCACGCAAGGTTGCTTGTGCTTATTCAGTATCAAGACATATCAATAGGGTATTATCTAGGGCACGTCTATAAAGGGTGTCTCTGATGATGGAATACTTGGCTGCCTTACGGATAAATGTCCTACGTTGGTTGTTGGAAAGGTAAGGGGGTATGATTTCGGCATGGAGTATTCATAGATGTATTTATACCATGGGGAATTGGGACCAAAAATATCACACACCATCTTTGAATCTAGGATGTCATAAATAGGGATCAAAAGTTGTTCTACCAAAAACTTGAATTTAGGCATGTTTCTAGGTATGTCCAAGAGTGAAGCAATAGTTTCCATGGTGTTTGCTACCCTGTTTAGAACACGAGGTATTTGATGAAAGTCTACCTTGTCAAAATATTCTTTGAAACTATCTTCCATGCATTTATATGGGGCTAGCTTTTCATCTTTAGTCTCATAGTCATCATTAACCTGTCAAATTACTAGTTGTGAATCACCATAAACCTGTAGGTTCTTGATCTTCTATTTGACTTCCATGTGTAATCCTATCACAAGAGCCTTGTATTATGTTATGTTATTAGTACATGGAAAATCTATCCTAAATGACTTAGGAATAGAGTCACCCTGTAATGTGAAAAGAAATATTCCAGCCCCTGAGCCATGATTTGTAGCAAAAATAGTGCCTAATTTTTTGAGTAGCAAAAACTACTACAAGATAGGCACATTCAATGGTACTGTAGTTGAGCTCATAACCTACCAAAGTGCAGCTAATATAGTATAATGCTCTTTCATGACCCTTATCATCATTCTATGCAAGCAATGCTCCTAGTGCTAAGTGTGTTGCTGAAATATAGAGAATCAATGGTCATCCCTGAATAGGTGGCATTAAGACTGGTGGTGTGAGTAGGTAATCCTTAATCAGTTGAAAAGCTTCTTGGAATTTAACCATCCATACAAAGGGTACTCCTTTTCTGAGTAGATGTTGAAAAGGATGTGTCTTATCTGCTAATTGCACTATAAATCTTCTGATGGATTGCAGTCTCCCTTGTAGTGTCCTTAGTTGACTAAGATTAGCTGGTGGAGGCATATCTATGATAGCTTTCACTTTAGATGGATCCACTTCAATGCCTCTTTTAGAAATGATATACCCTAGTAGCTTTCCTGATTTCACGCCAAACACATATTTCTTTGGATTTAGTCTCACTTTATACTCTTCTAGCCTTTGTAAAATCTTGTCTAAAACGTGTAAATGATCAGCTCTTGTTAGTGATTTGGCTATCATGTCATCCACATAATCCTCCACAAGATTGTGTATGAGGTCATGAAAAATAGTCATCATGGCCCGTTGGTATGTTGCTCCAACATTTTTGAGTCCAAAGGGCATGACATTCCAACAATATGTTCCCCATGGATAGGTAAAGGCTGTCTCAGGTTGGTCTCTAGTTGCAATTATGATTTGATTATACCCTAAAAAATCCATCCATAAGGGATAACATCCCATATCTTGTTGTCATGTCTACAATCAGGTCTACATTCGGCAGGGGAAAGTCATCTTTGGGACACGCCTTGCTTATATCTCTAAAATCTCTATAGATGCGGATGCTCCCTATTGGTTTTGTGACTAGTACGAGATTGGATATCCAATCTACATAGTCAATTGATCTAATGAAGCCAACATCCAACAATTTCTTTAATTCAGCCTTGACTAGTAGAGCAATTTGTGGGTGCATTTTCCTCAATTTTTGTTTCACTGGTTTAATACCTGGTTGTAAGGGAAAATGATGCAATACCAATTCAAGATCCAACCCAGGCATGTTGGCATATGACCATACAAAGTTGATATGTCTTTGTGTGAAGAAGTTGTGAAACTCTGGCTACTCTGTTTCTATCAAAGATGCTGCAAAATAGACTAGTCAGGGATTCTATTCAGTACCTATGTTAACTTCCACAGATTCTTCAACTAACATGGGTGACTTTTCTTGAGCAACTAGGAGATTATTAAAACCTCCATCCTTAGGTTCCTTAGAGAGGTTTTCACCTTCAGATGCATCCTTATTTTTTTATTTTTCATTGTCTAAAGGCGCCTTTTCGTTTTCACCTAGAGACTCATCATTTTCATCATTTTCATTCTTTTTCTTATTTTTGTGACTGGAGGGTTGAACGAAATTCCCAAAAAATATGCCATGTTTTCCACGTCTATGGTAAAACCAGCCTTACGATCACCACTAGGTATGCCTTCTCGCAGTCTCAGGAACTCAACAATTGCTTTGTCATTCTCAAAGATATCTAAGACAGGTGTGTCTTGTTGATCCCAATCGATAAGCTTGGGATATACTAATGGCATGTCATCATCGGAGGTGTCAAAGTTCACAAGAGTCAAGGTAAAGGCTGAGTTGTTCATATAGTCACAAAGGTTTCTTACCAAGTCCTCTTTGCTCTTTTGCTTGGATCTAGATGGATTTTGAGGTGGGCCTATTGCTAAGGTTTGGTTATCCGAAGTGGATTTGTCATGTTCCCAAGAGGTAGGATCAAGAGATTTCCAATAGTAATGTTTAAACCATTCTTCTTTTGTCATATTCTTTGGTGGATAGGAATTCAATGGATTTGATGAGGATTTAAGCATTAAGTCAAGTTCTCCAAATAACTTTTCAAGATCCATGACAGAGGTGGAGGATAGGGAATCCCACTCATATTCATTAGAATCAGAGGAATCATAGTAGGGTTGGTCAAATGGTTCGTTGGATGTCTCAATATCCTTAGAAGCATTTACTTCCTCGAGTAAAGGTGATGTGGTACTAGGAATGTGAATCTAGAGTGGTTTAAACCCAAGCCCTAGGCCCTTTGGCCATTTAGAAACAATGATAGGTTCGGTCCTCCCATTCTGATGTAAGTCTAAGCCACTACGTCCATTATATCCTTTTCTCTACATCATTGTGAAACCCTTCCCATATTGATCAGTAGGTATCTAAGCAAGTGGAGGAGATTCTTCATTGTTTTCTTTGTATATCCAGGAGGTCACATCATCTTCGTTCATGGCTTCTTTGCTTAATTCTCCCCATTTTGTAAAGGTTGTTGAGGGAGGAATGTGTATGGTGACCACTAATTGTCTCCTATCTGTTGTAGGCAAACCGTATGATTTAGGAGGAATCAGATGGCTAACACAATAAGATGTCTTCATGTGATATTCTTCACAACCCTTGTCTTGGATCTCAACCTTAGGAGTGGAAGGTAATGAAGGTGAAGTGGATGTTCTAGTGAGAGTGGATGGATCGACATAATGGGATGAATTGGATGATGAGGCTTCTTGGTTTACAGGCACTTGGCATTAGGGTGTCTCTCATAGATTGGTGCAATATTGGAATGGATATGGGTCACCATCTATTGTTATTTCAGTGCTATTATAAGGGAATTTTAGACATTGATAATATGTGGAAGGGACTGCCTTCATGGAATCAATCCATGGTCTGCCTAGTAGAAGGTTGTATGGAAAGGTGAGATCCAAGACTTGGAATTTTGTCTCCATAACTGCAGGACCAATTCTGATAGGAAGTGTTACAACCCCCTTTGATTTGTGTTCTTCATCATCATAAGCCTTAATGAAAATGCTTTTGGTTGTGTCCACACATGCTTCCAAGAAACCTAATTCCTTAATCAATTTTAAAGTGAAAAGATTTAACCTTGCTCCTCTGTCTACCAGAACTCGTCTAACTTTGGTTTTGTCAACAAGGACTTCAAGATGTAACGGGTCATTATGATTTGTCTTCTCAGTTGCATACTCTTGTTCGGAGGTGGCATGATGCTTATTGGTCAAGTAGCCTACCATTTCTTGGAAATTATTGACATCAAGATCATTAGGGATAGTGGTGCTTTGTAAAGCCTTGTCTAAAATAGATCAATGTTTAGGGGAGATACGTAATAGTTCCAAGATGGAGATTTGGGTTGGGGTCTTCCCCAACTGATCAAGTAAGTTATACTATGACTTGGAAGCCTGTGGTGTCTGATGTGATGGAGGGACTTGGATGGTGAGCTTGGTCCGACAAGTGTTAACAACACACTTGGGAGTTTGATTTATGGAAATGGTATTGACCTGCTCATTAGCGGCCTAAAGGTGATTTATGATTTTGCCACTAGAATCATTCTTAACATTAGCATAGTTGGCCAAAGTATTGGTCTTGTTACTCGAACTGGGGGTCTTTCCTTTCCCATGGTCATGTAATGGATTGGAAAAGACCTTGTGATCAGTGTTCGAAGATGTAATTTTTTTTCCATTGACTTCAGTAGCTCTATTGTCGAAAAAGTCTTGTATGATGTTTTTCAGCTGACGAAAATTTTGTAGGCTATGTCCTTTGGTCTAATGGAAATCACAAAAGGCATTATCATCCCACCAAGATGGTTTGAATTTCCCTGGATCACATTGTCTTTTCTCTTGAAGCTATATAAGATTGTGTTGCAACAGTTATTTAAAGACTGACTTGATGGGTTCCTCAAGGGGAGTGAACTCACATTTTCAAAATTGTCTCAGTTGTTGTGGTCGTTGGGTGTTTTGGGTAGTCTTGGGGGTTTGGTTGATGGAATTAAGTGTGTTGGTAGAGGGGGAATTTCCTCTAAGTGTGATGATTAGTTATGCTTGTAAAGTCTTCACATCAATCACCCCATCATTGGTAACGTTTTTGTTCTGAGACCAAAACTTGTTTTTGTCATTGGGTGTATTCTGCACATTTGGATTTATGTTGGGTGTCTGTGTCTTAAGTTCTCCTTTGTAAATGATATTTTTTTCTAGTATGAGCCCCTTTCCACTAGTTTTGTAAAGGATGTGCAACAATGTACCCTCAAGTCACTTCTCAATTTTGGGTTGAGGTTTTTTTGAAAGATAGTGACCTTTTGTTTCCCAGGTATCTCGACAGGGCATCGAATGGCTATAGTTCTCCATCTCTGGAAGAAAGCAATAAAAATTTCTCCTTTTTCTTGTGTAGAATGATGCAAGGTTGCTATGTTAATCTCATGGTATATGTTAAAGGAGAATTGTTCAATGAATTTCTCAGCCAATTTTCCCCATGATTTTATGTCATAGTCAAGACCTGAAAACCATTCTAGTGCAATTCCAACAAGGCTTCTCAGAAAGAGTCTCATAAGATAGGTTGAGTCGTAGGAGACATCTATGCACATAGTAGAAAATTCCCTTATGTGTTCAACTAGATTTCGCTTTCCATTGTACTTGGGAAAATTTGGTATGACATACCCATGAGGGAAAGGTGTCATGTACAATGATTTATCAAAGGGAAATGGGCATAAATCCCTTTGCTGAAAAGGTTTTCTTGATTGACACTGCCATGTTATCCATTTGTTTTTGAAGTGCATGCATTTGCATCTACAACACATCAACTTGAGTTAATGATGTGTTGGTTGGATTATTTGGGTCTATGTACATGTTTTGAAATCCAACATTTTGTGATGGGTTTTGGTTAAATGTTGGTATGTAAAGTAGATTTTGATTCAAAATTTGTGAAAATGGATTTTGATTTGGGGTTTGTGAAAATGGATCTTGGTTCAAAATTTGTGAAAATGGGTTTTGACTTGGAATTTGTGAAGTGATGGGTTGGTTTCCATATTGGAAAGAGGGTATGTCTCTTGTCTGTGAAATATGTGGTATAGTACTAGCGACATGAACACTAGGTATAGTTGTTGTTTGTGGAATAGTGTTAGTGGCATTGACACTTGGTATAGGAGTTGATGTTCTAGATTTTTTGTTCCCAACAAGAGGACCGAAGGGATTAGATGATGATGCCCCTATGGTGAAATTTAGCCCCTGTGTTGAGGAGGTGTACCAAATGGAGATGTGTGTATCATTGAGGCACTCTATGTAGGTCCTCCAGATGGTATAGCAGTAGTCACTTGAGGTATAGTAGGACTAGTGGTAGTGGTTTTTGTTCCTTGGGAAGATGCAGTTTGTAGGGTACAAATATCAAAACGAGGAGGTAGTTTGGCACCTTCTGCTAGCAATTTGGCTAAGTATCATTGCGGATCATTTGCTAGATAGTAATCTATAAAGGAAGCAAACTCAGGGTCTTGTACAACAGCATCTATGTCTTCCACTACAACACGTCCTTGTGTGTCTCTAGTAACAAATTTGTCTAACAAAGTCTTGTGAGGTCTAGATGAAGATGTCCCTGAAAAGGGGTTTGAGAATGGATTGATGAAATCATTTTGATTAGCCATCTTTTCTCTTTCTTTCCTTTTTGATCTTGTTTCAACCATATATTGTAAGCTCAAAGTGCAAGTGATGCAAAAGCTAAGTCTATGGATAGTATGAATCTAATCTATGTTTTTGGGATTTTCTAAATATCAAGGATGAATGCATGCAGCTATTTTTTTGGTATTTTCTCTACAAATAAGGTATGTCTAAAAATGATGCTATTCTAGGATGACAATGTCTGAATATGCAAAAGTATAAGTGACCAATTTGGAAGATTCTAAGAGAGGCTATCTATCAGCTAAAGCTTAACCCAGGTTTCAATTTAGTTTTGACAAGGAACCTTCATAGGACTAGGACCAAAAGATAAGATGAACTCCCAAACTAGACTGATGAGCTAGAAGGATTCACATGTAGGAAAAAAGATATGATGACTAGGTTCAATGACAACATTTATTAAATCAAGGTTTTATCTAAAGCGTGAAAGGTTCCTATATGAAAATCTGCAAATGATGATCTCTCTAAAGGAAATAAAGACCCCTAAGATGAAAGTAAGATCTACAACTAGGGTATCTATCACTATGACTGAATGATTTCTAAAGGATGTAAACATGCAAATTTTGAGCAAAATTTTTGGTTTCTGTCTAAGAATTAGTGAAAAAGGATAAGTCAGATACTGGTTTGACTATTTTTTCTTAGTCTATGACAGTAAGTTCCATATTTCTGATACTCAGATAGATGCATTGCAAAATTTAATAGTTGCAATTTTCTTTCTCAATCATGGTTTTTTGGTAAATTCAGTTTTAGGTATCAAACACATGCGGTTTTCTTTGCAGCAGATGCGACTTAGGGTATCAATTGTCACTCTGCACTAATCAGATGCAATTTTCAAGACTCTAACTATGTACTAATAAGTAGGTTGGTTCTATGACAGGGGCATATGCATCGTTCCAAACTACAAATGTGGATCACCTATTTAGATGTGTCACAGAGTGTTTCAATTGCAGGTTTATCAGTAACAGAGGTAATGACAAACATGACTGAGATATCATATGCGGTTTTCTACTAAGCAGATGCAAGCTATTCTGGCATATGCGAATCAAAGTTAAGCAGATGTGACTCAAATCCTGGGACATGCAAATTTAGACTAAGTTTTTGATAGGTGCGACAGACTTTGTAATAAATGTGACTCTAAGTACAGATGTGAGTTAATGACACGTAGATGCGACTCAGTTTCTAATAAACGATAGATTGGACTTAGTTTTGATAGATGTGACAAACTGGTAAACAAATGTGACTATACCTAACAGATGCATTTTTTTGGTGAACAATTACGACTCTGTTGACAGTTGCGATTTTCTGATGAACTATTGTGGTTTTCCAGTGAATTGTAGTGTAAACTAACTTTGTTTCATGATCAAGTTTTGACAAGAAAAGACAATCAAAAGATAATGTATTTTCAGTTTGACGATCACGAACATGTGTATTTCTAGAAAATAAGTACAATCCTAAGGCTGTGAAAGACAATACTTGTTGAGTTCTCACTTGGGTTTTACCCTAGCTACACTTATTCAAAATGGATGACTAGTAGCTTGACCCCACTAGCTCCCCTCCACGACACTCACTTCTCCAGGGCAGCCAAGCTATAGTACCCATGATACTCCCATGGCATACTTCTTATCTTTGCTATGAACCGTAAGAATGTGAGACAGCTTCACAGGTCTGACTTGCTGGACTAGCAAATAGATAAAGGTTTTTGGCTTAATTAGAAACAAGGGCTTTTTAGTAAGGGAATTTCATTCATGGGGTATCATCCATGCGGAAAGAGACCATTGTTTCCCTTCTTGACAGAACAATACTCATGATACTTGAGCTTTCCTTAAGTACCCACTTTTATATACTGAGGAAGTCACTCAGGTTCAACATGTTACCAGTCTGAGTTGACTTTGGGTAAGTACTTTTTCCCACCAAGACAGACCCAATTTCTAGAGCCAGTAATAGGTTCTCTTGCACCCAGGATCACATGAATGGGCAAGGGGAGAGGATACTTCTATATACTGAATCAGGGGTAATAATAGAGCGTTCTTTCGCACCAAACATAGTAGATAGTAGTAAATTTCAAACCCAAATGACAATTTTTTAATCTACCAAACAATTTATTTCAAAATAGTATTCAACACACATCCTACAAAACAATTCATCAGTAGTTTTGAATTGTTCTTCATCGATCATTCTGCAAGAGGGGTTTCAAAAACTTATCTTCTATGCTACGTCTTGCAAACACTATGTTAACTCCTTAAAACACACGTTGCAAACCAAAAATTAGCTAAAATAAAAACACAATGAAAAACTATAAATAAAAAATTAAACCAAGAAATTTCACCAGTCAAATGCGTCATGAAAATCCATGGATGTGTCAAATTTTGTTAGATGCATCGCTATATTCGTCAAATGCGGTTCGTAATATCAATTTCATTGTTTGGTCTATCAGATGTGTCGAGTCGTACGATACCTACAAAAATTGAATAATTTGCAAAGAACATTTCTTCACGTCGGGTTCACCAAATATAACATAATGAAAAAAAAATGGGATTAAAGCAATAACAATGCAATCAAACTCGAATCATAAACTAAAGCTAAACAACAAAGCACAAAGAAAACATAAACATAAACAAAGAGCGATCTCACCCTGTATCTACATCCTTCCATGAATGACCTCGATTGTCCTTCTCCATTTCACCGTGATGGTATTCTTGCCCTCATATTTTCAGTATGTGTGCAAGTATAGCCTTGATATATGTTATTATAGCAAAATTAAGAAAATTAAGAAGTGCTCCAAACGTCATACAATTTCGGGAGGAGTAACAATGATGAAGGTTAGGTCAATTTATAGAAAATTGATTGTTCGAATGATAGGCCGAGATTGAAAGATAGACGAACGATTCAAATTAAAAGATTCGACATGCATTGAGATAGTGTTAGTATTGACATGAGTGATAAAACCTAGAAGATAGAGATCAAGATTAAATAATGATTTAGTCTCTAGATGAAAGTATTCAAAAATTAGAAGAATAAAGATTACATGCAAAGATGAGGATTAGCATGGAGGAAACAATCTGTTCGAATGCACAAATGAATTGAATTAATTAAATAAAATTATTTAATTAATAAATGTGTGCATGCAGAAGCATTAAAACAAGATAACTGATCGATTAAGACAGAGAATCTCTTCGTTAAAAACAACTAGATATTAAATCAGGAGATGACTAACTGATTTAAATAGAGCTCGAGTCAAGTGGAAATGAATAATTAGATAACTTAAGGGATTATCTAAATATAGAAGAATATGTCAAAAGTGATTCTTTTATGAATTAAATGATTATTTAATTCGACATTCGAAATTAGAGGATTAAATTAAATAAATTAAGATTTGTTTAATTGACAGGAGAAAAGGTTACTAAATAATGAAATAATTAAAGTATTTATTTAATTATAGTCAAAGGTGTGAAAGGAATAAATTAAATAAGGATTTATTTAATTTCAAAGAGAGGATAAAGTTAATTAGTGACGTAATTAAATAAAGAACATTTATTTAATTAATAGGGATTGAATAAGTAAAATGAATTAATTAAATAATTAAGTTTATTTAATTAATAGATGAATAAATGTTAAACTTACTTAATTAAATAATTAAAGTTATTTAATTAATAGATGAGAAATGACTTTAGAAAATAATTAAACAATTAACATTATTTAATCATGAAAAATGAAGGTACGAATTATGAAGAAATTGAAGTTGCTGGCCTAGACCAAATTTTAGTGTCTACAAAAGGTTCTCACGAGAGGTCCTTGGGCATTTGATATTGGTTTTAAGAACTTTCGAGCTCACTATGCAAATGGAACCTAAGTTTTGACTCATCTATTGATCTGGGTGTGTTACCTCTATGTGGGTATGCCTACCTGGGCTACCCTTAGAATTTTTTGATTCAGGTATCTTTGAGGGGATTGCCAACTCCTTTAGTAGCCTTCTAGTTGTTGATAGGATCACTCAAGAGAAGTCTCAACTAGTCTTTGGTCGGATCTGTGTTAATGTGGCTATTAATACTGTTTTCCTACTTCAATGGTCCTAAAGTCAAAGTTAGGTAACTGGTCTCAAACTATAGAATATGAAAATGATAGAGTGCTTTGTCAATCATACAAAAAATTGGCCATCTCCTTGATACTTTCAATAGGAGGCCTCAAATTATGGAAAGTGAGGACCCATATTCCTTGAAAAAGTCCTTTGCTCAACCAAATGCCTCTAGTGGGCCTTTGGTTGTTGTTGTGGCTCCTTTAACTGTCGTTGAGAAGAAGCATATTGTAGGCACTAAGGTTTCCTTCAAGGTTTTTACCCCTATATTAGGTTTGAATATGGAGGAACATGTTGTTGCCCCTGAAGGTACTCTACATTCTTTGCATAACCTTGATGTGCCTCTCGAATTTCCCCGTGAAGTAAGTATGGCAGTGGTTTCTTCAAATGGCCAAAAATAAAATATTTTTGAAGTGTATCAAGTTGAGAGGGAAAGTGTTGAAGAGGCTAATCCAATAGAAACCCCCCTTGTTGGATTAGAAACAAATCAAGATATGATAGGCAATCCTACTCACATCCTTGAAGATAAATTTGAGTTTATTGAGGAAGGTGAAATAGTCTCTCAAATTGGCCTGGACAAAGACTCCTTTTCCCTTGCCTCCTCTCCATAGAAACATTATAGAGACAATTTACCTCCCCCTGTCATAAACTACGAAAGAATTTAAAGGATTCTATGGCCCTGTTGGGTTTCCGTTCTTCCCCCTCAGAAGAAGTTTATGATGAGGATTGGGTACAGGAAAATAGTAAGTCAAAAAAGAAGAAACCAGATGTAGGAGGAGGAAATAAGGTAGGTAGACCTTCTCAGAAAGAAATAAGAAATAAAGACAATGTTCATGATGTGGCTTCGGGAAGACAAAAGACCTTAGACTCAATTGCGAGGCCAAATTCTAATAAAAAGGGAAGCTACTTCCCCTACCCTAACAGAATCAAGGTGATTCTATTTTCTATTTTCTTTTATTATGAAGATAATCTCTTGGAATATTAGGGGCCTCAATAGTCCCTCTAAAGAACACTTGGTTAAAAATTTCCTAATGGACAATAAGTTGATATTTTATTGCTTCAAGAAACCAAAATGAAGAAGTAAACTTTTGATAAGATTGTAAATAATATTTCGCCTAGTGCTAATTATGATTTGAGTGATGTTGAAGGTGCCTTCAGAGGTATTGCCACTCTGTGGAATCCTTCTAAACTTAAAGGTACTATGGGATTCTTAGGAAAAAACTATCTCATGGTCTCCTTTGAAGACCTTAGCACTTCTGAAAATTGGAATTTGATTAATGTTTATGGTCCTAACTCCCGTCGGGATAGATTGTTGCTTTGGGATTTCTTGGATGGTAACATAAAGGGAAGATTGGATGATTTATATATGCTTGGAGGAGACTTCAAATCTCTGCTTCTTTCCTTAGAAAAGTTGGGGGGACTAGATGATTATTCTGATAGCATGATGGACTTGTCTGGTTTTATTAATTTTGTTGGGCTCTTTGATATTCCCTTACTTGGCACCTAGTTTACTTGGTCTAATATGAGATTGGGCAATCAACTGAAATTATGCTTAAGAGAAATGTTGATGTTTCCAAAGGCCCATTTCCCTTTAGATTTGAAATTATGTAGACCCTCCACCCAAATTTTGGAGCCTTAATTGATAAATAGTGGAATGAACCCTCTCTTGGCACCCCTATGTTTTGTCTTGCTAATAAATTGAAAAGGATTAAAGAGAGAGTGAAGGGTTGGAACAAGTTCTCCTTTGGTAATATCTTTGACACATTTTTTTATAGGAGACACCATTAAGGAGGTGCAGAATATGATGGAGTTAGGAGTGGTGGATGAAGCTACTTAAAATTATGAATATGACCTAAGGGCTCATTGGTTCAAGGTTAACAAATAGGAGGAGATTTCTAGAAACAAAAATCTTGTATTCAATGGCTTTCGAAAGGGGATCAGAACACCAAATTCTTCCAACAATCCACTATGAAACATAGAAGTAGAAATTGAATCAGAAAATTTAAGAAAGATGGCAGTATAGTGAATAATGAAAAAGAAATTGTTGTTGAAGTTGCCGCTTTCTTCTCCACTTTCCAAAAGGAATTGAATGTTGCTTAACAGGAATTAGATTAAATCCTTCAATTTATTCCTAGGGTGATTACTGATCAAGATCTTCATGAGATGTCTAAAGTTGTTTCCCTTTAGGAGGTGAACTCTATTATTTTCTCCTTTGGAGCTTACAAGGTTCCTAGGCCTGATGGCTTT
Organism: Sequoia sempervirens; assembly: GCA_007258455.2. Taxonomy (NCBI): domain Eukaryota; kingdom Viridiplantae; phylum Streptophyta; class Pinopsida; order Cupressales; family Cupressaceae; genus Sequoia; species Sequoia sempervirens. The sequence goes on along the minus strand of VDFB02362522.1, from coordinate 73,009 downwards.
CCCTCAGCCTTCTTCCATCATTTTTAGGACATTGTGAATAAAGACCTCCTAAATGTTGCTAAATACTTCTTTAGATCAGGTAGGCTTCTTAACCAACTTAATGCTACTTTCATAACTCTTATTCCTAAAAAGGAATATGTTTCCTCAATGCATGACTTCAAACTTATCAGTTTATGTAATACTATGCATAATTTTTTTTTTAAGATCATCGTGTTTAGATTGAAGTTGTTCTAAATAAAATGATAGCCAGAAATCAAAAAGGGTTTGTTCAAGGAAGATGTATTTTGGATGTAGCTATAGCTACTCCTGATATTCTCCATTCTATGGACCTTAGTAAAAATGTTGGGATGGAATTGAAACTTGATATATCTAAATCCTATTACATATTTTCCTAGCCATTATTTTTTGTTGTCCTCAACACATTTGGGTTCAATGGCAGGTTCCTTAAACTTATCACTACTTGTGTTACTACCCCGAAGTGTTTTCTCTCAGTGAATGGGGTTCCTCAAGGTTTCTTCTCCTATGGTCATGGTCTCAGGAAAGGGGATCCTCTCTCCCCTTATATTTTCACTTTTGTAGCAAAAGTCTTAGGAAGAAACATCCAAAAAATCTTGGATACTAAGGTGTTGAAAGGTTTTAAGGCTGCTTCAACCCTCCCTCCTACCTCTCATCAATAGTTTGTTGATGATACTATCCTTTTTGGTGAAGCCTCAGTTGGGGAAGCAAGTCACTGAAAATATATCTTGACTTCCTATGCTCGTACTTCGGGTCATCATATCAACTACAACAAAAGTAAGTTCTATTTTTTTCAACTTTGATCAGATTGTGAAAGACAAACTTGTCTGCATATTGGGTTGCCAAGAATTTTTTCTACCTGTTGCCTACTTAGGTCTACCTCTTATCTCTAAAAATCTTGATAGTAATTATTGGAACCATATTATTGGGAGAATTCAAAATAATTTGGTCATCTTGAAGGGAAAAATCCTAAGTCAAGTTGGGAAGATCCAATTGTTAAAAGCCTCACTTCAAAATATTTTGGTCTACTACTTATCCTTGTTCAATATTCCTACTTTTTTTGCAAAAAAAATTGAACAAATTCAAAAAAGATTCTTGTGATCACAAACAGAGGAGAGAAACATAATAGCACTAGTAGGGTGGGAGAAAGTTTGTGCTCCTAAAAGTGTTGGAGGCCTTGGTATAAGGAGAATTAAACTCTTTAATAAAGCTCTTGTTGCTAAATCGGGGTGGAGTTTCCTTGAAGGAGACAAAGACCAGGTTAGGATTCTTAAAGCAAAATATCTTAGAAATTGAAATCAGGGTTGCTTCCTAAGTACCTATGATTTTCCTTATGGCTTTGTTTTTTGGAATCACCTCCTTAAAACCAGAAGTGTGCTTAAAATGGGAGCTAGGAAGTGTATTGTCAATGGAAATGACACAAACTTCTAGAAACATGGTTTGAACATTGGGCCCCGACTCACATCCTTTGATCACCTTTACCCTTTCAAACAAAGGTTGATCGGGACTTGTGGCAAGCAGGTTGCTGGCTATATTGATTAGGATGGACTAGAACCCCATTGGATTAACTTCAACAATCAACTTATAGGAGCTAACCTAAGGGGAGATAGACAACAATACTGGGATCCTGTAGTGCAAAGGCTTCACCAATTAATCGGAGAGGCTACCTTATTCTCAAAAGATAGGAAGGACGAATGGTTGTGGACCAAGATTCCTTCAGGCTATTCCCTATTAAGTCTGCCTATGTGGAGTTAGAAAAACCTTTATTAGCCAACATTGGATTCTAATGGAACAATGTTTGGATAAAAAATATGATTCCTAAAGTTAATTTCTTCTGGTGGGCTACTTTCCATGGAAAAATCCTCACTACTGAATATCTAGTAAGAAGAGGGTTCTAATTTTTTGATAGATGCTTCCTTTGCAAAGAGGAGGAAGAGACAATTATGCATCTATTCTTCCACTATTCATATTCTAGATAAATTTGGTCCTTATTTCTTCCCTTGTTTCTTATAGAATTGCTTTCTCCTCCTATGAAAATTTTTATTGACAGTTGTTCATTTTTCCCTTTCTCTCACAAAGTTATTAAGGATCTCTAGAGTCAAGTTCCCCCTTCATAACCTAGGGGATTTGGAAGGAGAGAAATAATAGTATCTTCAAGGAAACAAAAATAAATAGTCCTTACTTATGTATGGCTATTAAGAATCAAATATAGGAAAATGTGGAAGCTAGGGGGTACAACTACTCTAAGGTAATTCCCTCCTATAAGGATATTAGAATTAAGTGAATATGGGGCCTTAAAAAGGATCTCACAAATATCAATTGGTCAACTTACATTACTGTAGACATGTAAAATATACTGATTGACATTGTGCATTCGATCCTAACTTACTAACATCGTTTCTTTCTGAATCATCCCTCAGTCTAACCATTTAATCAAATTCCCTTATTTGATTAAATTCATCAATATTCGTCTCTTAATTAAATAAATCATTTTATCTAATCAAGTCATCTCTTTTGTTAATTAAATCAATCCATCTTATCTAATTCTCCCTGTTTAATTAAATAATCAATTTATTTGATTAAATCTCTAAAGTCTGTCCATTAAATTAAATAAATTAAAACCTTATTTGATTTAATCTAACACCATCCCTTTTAATTAAACAAATCAAAATCCTTATTTAATTAGCCTCTTATCATATTCCTCTCTTATTTGATTTAAATAAATCCATAAATCTAAGTCAAATAAGTCACATCATCTAATCTGCTATTAAATCAATTAACCCTTGATTAATTTAACCTCATCTCATGTCACATCCTCTAGATAATACAAGTTGCACATGAAAATAGATTTAATTCATTTATTAAATCTCTATTTTCCTCACAAGGCATCTTTTATAATATTCTCTCAATTTGAATTCAAAAATTCTAAGTCAACATGTACATCCAACAAGGCATTTAAAACCTCTTACATGTCCTTTGCCTTGAGCCAAGTGGAATTTATTGCATTTTCCCTTCCCTCTTGCATGTCATTTCAAAAAACTTGAATTTCAAATATTGGAATTTATTGGCGCAAACCCCAAATCTTGCACATCCATCGTCCATTCATAGCTTGACAAGTGGCACCATATCATTGGTGAATGTTAGTCTCACATTGCTCAAATTTGGGCATTCATCCATCTTGAAATCCTATAAATGAAGAGCTCCTCTCCTCATTTTATCATCTATAATCCAAGTAAAGTTATCATGCTCAAATAATTTATCTATGTATTCTCCTGTCCGTACTGATAATTGTGGATTTGTTGAGGAGCCCTAGGGTTATCTCTTTTACTGATTATACCAGCAGCCTTCCTGTTGTTTTCAATTGTCAATGTTGTCTTCTGAGCTTTAGCCAAATCTCTCAGGAATCTATTTCTCAATTCATACACTATTTTAGGATCAAATGCATTCAAATAAACACTCAAAGCTACAGAATCTAGCAACCTTGATCCAGGAGGAACTTTAGTCTGCAACTTGTTGAATCTTCGGTTGAAATCATAAATTGAGTCATTCTATTTTTTCTAAATTCGCATCAATTCATGAAGAGCTGCATCTGGTGCATTTAGATTCCCATACTGCTCTAGGAATCTGTCCTGGAATATTTGGAGAGAATTAATTGAAGATGCTGGCAAGCTGTTGAACCAATCCCTGGCATCTTCAAGAAGTGACATCATAAATAGCCTCATATGTAAATCTTCATATGGCACACCTATGTCTTGGATGAACACGTTGAAATTATTTAAATGTTCTTCAGCAGTAATTGCATTACTCCTTGTAAACTTAGGTACCAGACCTCTCTAGCTGCCATCCATAGGGTATGGGTCTATATGAAACCATTCCAAATCAAATTGTCTGATCATTGTTGCATACTGGTGAGGGGGGGGGATAGGTGGGTATTGATATTGATACATAGCATTACTATATTATGCATTATACTATGGGAAATAATGCTGACCATGAGGTGGCTACATATTTGTATGCTGAGTAGGAATGTGAGGCGGATGGTTTGGCTGTATGTATTGATTCCCTATCTGATTGTGAGGAGCATTTGGTTGATTAGAGGGCCCTACTCTTTTATCACCCTACTTATGAGGTGAAACATACTTCGGGTAACCAGATGTATGATTAGTAACTTGAGTTTTCTGCAATTTAACCTCTAATTCCTCTATCCTCTTCCTCTATAATTCAAACTATGCTATTACTTCCTCAGGAAGCTCATAATCAATAAACACATTCTAGTTACCCTCCATCCTTTGTTCACATTCCTGTTGATATCTGAGTCCTCTTGCTTCAAGTCTAGCATCAAAGTCAAGTTGATTTTGAGGATTATAAAATGGTTTTGCTTGCTCTTCGAGGGTGCAAAGTTCTGCACTTGAATTATCTCTCCATGTATCATAGTGATCACATGTTTCAAAATGTTCTCTTGATGTTTTATCTTTATCTGTTATGTACATTTCCTCACTTATTCCTTTCCCCTTATCAACCTTGTCATCTTGTGTTTCCACTTACTGTTGCAAGCAGGAGCTCTAGTATGAACTCCCCTGTATTGGGATCTTCTTCCATTCATGTTTGAACAAATGCAATGTTTCTTTCAGAGTCACCACCTACTTTTCCAAAAGTAGGAAAATGATTATTTTAGATCTTTTACCCAGCGGAATCACTCTCTCTGAATCTTCTCAAATTATAACATTTTCTTCAATGACTCTATAATGTGGTCTTCAACCAAATTTTTTGATATAGTCCCCAACAGATTCGCCAATTTGTTAGCTCTCAAAAACGCAAGCAAAACACCTCAAGAGGCTGCCAATCTCTTGATATGCTTTAGGGTACCAGAAAAGGTCAAGAGAACTCAACCTTCTACTCTTCAGGTGCCGCTAGACCTAGGCGGGTGTACCTTTCTGAATGAAGCAGACTTGACTTATGGTTATCCTTGCAATGATTTGTCCACAATGGCAGATTCAACTAAACAAATGAATTCAAGTGCAATAGCAATCTTCTTAATCTAAATCCTAAAATGCTCAATTAAAAGATATAAAAAGAATAAATGAATCTTAATGATGAAACTACAGAGACCAGTGCCTTATTAGGTATGCGGAGTCAAATGAAATCAAGATGAGCAAAATTCTCTGGAGATAACTCAAATTATCTGGCATACATTATGTTTACAACTTGTATAAACATGCAATACTGTAACTACTAAGCTCTACTTTAATAATCCAAATGAAACTCTCTGATTACTGTGATCAACTAAAAGGATTTAATCTTTGCTTGAAAGAACCAATTGATTAATCACACAGATACAACAAATGTGCATTGATAAACTGAACATAAACTTGTTATGCCAATTTAAACAACTAGAAAGCATCAATCTTGGAGACAACTTAGCAGTATTTTTCATTGAATTCAACAGATAATTGACATCAAAAATGTGCAGCAACATCAATTGACTTTCATAAATACCTCCATTTTGAAAACATGCACCATAGTCTCTGATCTGATAAATCTATTGTACTGTATCCATCTAATTTTCCTACTGTATATCAAATAACTGATAGCTCATAATAATTTACAATTACAAAATGCCTATTTATACACCAGCATGAGAAAAACATATCATATTGAGATCCCATGTTGGCCTTCCACAGAATTCAGGCTCCTTTCATGTCGGTCTGCAACGGTATTTTAGCAATTTACATGTCGGCCTTAGTATTTGAATTCTTATTAATCATTCACCAAGTCACCCAGATAGTTATGCTGAAGGCAATTCAATCGCTGTCAACCCGCACTCTTTTGTATATCGCCCTGACTCTATGATTTCAGTGAGACATCTCATAGATTACAAAATGTTATATCAATATGTACTTTCTTACGTGCTTTCCATTCGTTGAGACACAAGGATATCTCTCACCGATGAGTTCCTTTGGTTTCATTCACAGTCACCGTAACATTCTGATATCAAAGAGACCTCACATAGAGTGCTCTTTGTTTTACCGAAATACCTCAACCATCCTTGAGTGTCGCTGAGACAAATCATTTTTTTATGCCAACAAGGATCCTTTTTTTTCCATCAGCGAGACTGAAGGTCACTCGCTGAGACCTCATACCGATATCACTAACTCCTACCGATATGTTCCCTTCATCCTTAGGTCACCAAGACAATGCCAACCTCTCGCCAAAATTCATTCATTAAACTTTGTCGGCAAGACCCAACGGGCTCGCCAAGACTTACATCGAAGTTCATAAGTCTTACCGAAGGGTTCTCTTAGTTGTTGGTCGGTGAGACATATTGAAATCGCTAAGACCTCAGCCCGATGGCCAAACTCATGCCAATATGCTTATCCAAACACGGGTCGGTAAGACATGATATATTTGATGAAACATTACATCGAAGACCCCTGGCTCATGATGATAAAGCTTTTGTCACCGAAACAACATGTTTGTCATGTTGAATGATGAATGCACAAGACCTGTGATTTCCGTGACATCAGATGAGTCTTTCCAATAGGCAATACAGACTCATACAAGCAGAAATATAATATGAATCGAGAAACCCTTGACCATCACAAGCCGATATGAACAAGAATGTGAAAAAAGAAGACATAGATGATTTTATGGGAAAAATATGGAGAAAATATGGAAATTCACGAGCACGATCAATATGTAAAATAATTAGAATTTAATAGTTCCAAAAATGGCTCTGTCTGGGGATGAATGATAGTGAGATCATTGCAAGGATCCAAAATCTTTGGGTGAGCAGACCAGACCAAACACACAATGATGAACCAATGAGCAAAAATGGAATGAATGACAATGGAAAGTGAGTACAAAATGGAAGTGAAATGGATGCAAAATGAAGGTGAACCACAACCCTAAACTATGGTGCATGGAAAATAATTTTAAAGAGGATAAGCAAGAGTTGTCCATGCACTGGCAACCCTTAATCCTCTGTGTTTCAAATTCACCTGTTCTAATCTGTTACAATTAGAAACTCAAACCATACTTTCCCCTGTCAAATACCTAGTTTTGTCTTGATTTCATCAGATTCTTCTTGAAGACATTCATGCAACCTGCTCTGTCATTGTTATTAAAAGTTCTTAGAGAATCATCATGCTCGGCTTGGCCCAAAATCCCTACACCACTCAGTGATTCAAATTCTTAATCATCATGGGACAAACCCCTGTTATCTTCAACATACAAAGTATATGCATATCCAACACAAAATTCCTCATTATCTTTCTCATTGTTATGCATTATAAACCATTCTCCCAGCTGTACAAAAATTTCATCATCAAAGTGCTTCTCTTGAGAAACAAACAACTCTGTCATATCAACATCATTTGAGACAAACAAAACTAAAACCTTTTGCACCTCTTTAATAATACCAATTGGATACAACACTGGATTATGACTCATATCATCAATATTAAGCATATATGAACCAATCAAATCTGGACCACTATCACCCGTGGTATGCAGATAAACGTCTTCTCCACAAGAGTTAGAAATTTCAAAATCACATACCTCATCTTGAATGGACACAAACTTTTGATCAACTTGAAAGGTTTCACCATCAACTTGAGAAATGCACTGAGAGTCATAAGAATCATCATACAAAGATCTTTCACTATCTAGGAAAATGTAAGCTAGACACAAGACTTCAAAATCACCCTCATGTACACATCTTTGGTATTCAAGAGTCAGCAAATCTGAAATTTGCTCACTGCTAAGTGAACAAGTCTCAACATCCTCATCACTATAGTTATATTCTTCACTTTTGTCATCATCAAAAAGAGGCCCAAGATCATCAAAGAATGAAAAATTAGAAACATTACCAGCAAAGTCACTTATTCCATCATCTAGCTTGTCTGAAATTATTTCCTCTTTACCATAAAGTAGATCTGAAAATACCTGGAATTCATTCCTAGGCATACCTTGGCAAAACATCATTTCTTCTTCATTAAATGAGTCTTCATGACTTTCAACTATAATAGGAGGTATTATATACTCATTATCAAATGAACTCACATTATCCATTACTTCTTTCTCTCGATCACCACAAGAACCTTCAACTAGATCAGTATTGATTAACTCTGTCTGGGCTGATTCTATCTTGAAGTTGCCAAGATTCACATCACAAAAACAATTGATTTGATCTTGGGGTATATAGTCAACAACTTGGCTCATTCTTGGCTCCCTATACAACCTGACTTCCTGACCATTCACTGGAATAGTTGCATAAGATAAATCAAACTAGATATTTCCCCCAACTGTTGTTGTCCATTGTCTTGATAAAAGCATCCCAAACTAAGGAGTATCAATCATTGTTATATCTATATTATATGCCACCTGTGGATAAGTAGCCAGCTTGAATTCAACATTTCTCATAATACCTACCACAGGAACAGGTCTGTTATCCATTGCATAACATTTCCCTTCATATGTATCAACCCACATGCCAAGCTGCTTCATAACTCCTACTGGCATGATGTTTATAACTGCACCAAATTCTATCATGCAATTCCTCAACAATTTGTTATTTATAAGCAATGTAGTGAAAAAAGGATCAACATGTGGGGGAGTTGTTAATACATCACTCAAGCAAACTTCTGGGATATTTACTTTCTCCTGCCTATTGATAGCTACTTTATTTTCAGAATTCATTATCAATTGAACAGTACAGTCTCTGCATTCTTTAATTTTGATCATCTCAAGTAGTGGAATAGACATTTTTACCTGGGATAATGCCTGAGTGAATTCAAAAGAAGAGCCCTCCACCTTAATGATTTTCTTCTGCTCCAATGCTTCTCCTTTGTTTTCTTTCTTCTCTCCTTTACTAGGCTAGTCAGGCCTTTGTATCTCTTTGTGTAATTCCTTTACTTCCTCCTTTTGGACATGCTTCTATTCATTTTTATCATGTTGTTTTTTTTCTGGCTTCTTCACAATTCCTTGTGTTTTCTTTTGGTCCTTCATGAATATTCCCCCTAGGGACACCTTCATTCTCATTTACTGTTCTATTTCTCAACCAGTATTTACTATTTGCTTCCTCAACTGCAGCAATAGTTAGTCTCTCTATCTCCTCTTTGGTGAGTCTCCTCATATTGCAGTGAGTAGGCATTTCATAAAAATGTGGTTCTATATAATCCTCTTCAGAATAAAAAAAGACCTGTTGTTCAACCATATGGACATTGTATTTCTGATTTGAAACATCGTACTCATATCCTTCATCCTCTAAAGATGAGTACCCTTCCTTAACATGGTGAAAAGTATTTGAAGTCAAATATATCGTGTGATCTTCTCCACCGCTTCTTGTTAGCATTCCTTCTTCTTGCATCCTTTGGGCAACAACACAATAGTCTGGGGAATGTGGCTTATCACAATCTTCATAGAAATAATTGTTACTCACCATATAGGTTCCCCTCTTTGTCAATGGATCAGGAGTCTACTTGTTTCCAGGCCTAGCTATTATAGGTTTTCCGTCCTTCCAGTCTGTATTATAAGGCATATCATGCAATCTCAGCCTCTCATTTCTATATGTATTCTCCTATCTATACTGATAATTGTGGCTTTACTGAGGAGCCCTAGGGTTGTCTCTTTTACTGATTATACCAGCAGCCTTCCTGTTGTTTTCAATTATCAATGCTTTCTTCTGAGCTTCAGCAATATCTCTCAGGAATCTATTTCTCAATTAATACCCTATTTTAGGATCAAATGCATTCAAATAAACACTCAAAGCTACAAAATCTGGCAACCTTGATCCAGGAGGTACTTTAGTTTGCAACTTGTTGAATCTTCAGTTGAAATCATAAATTGAGTCATTCTAATTTTTCTAAATTCGCATCAATTCATGAAGAGCTGCATCTGGTGCATTTAGATTCCCATACTGCTCTAGGAATCTGTCCTGGAATATTTGGAAAGAATTAATTGAAGATGTTGGCAAGTTGTTGAACCAATCCCTAGCATCTTCAAGAAGTGACATCATAAATAGCCGCATATGTAAATCTTCATATGGCACACCTATGTCTTGGATGAACATGTTGAAATTCTTTAAATTTTCTTCAGTAGTAATTGCATTACTCCCTGTAAACTTAGATACCAGACCTCTTCAGCTGCCATCCATAGGGTATGGGTATATATGAAACACTGCCAAATAAAACTGTCTGATCATTGATGCATACTAGTGAGGGGAAGGGATAGGTGGGTACTAATATTGATACATAAGATTACTGTATTATGCATTATGCTATGGGAAATCATGCTGACCATGAGGTGGTTGCATATTTGTATGCTAAGTAGGAATGTGAGGTGGATGGTTTGGTTGTATGTATTGATTCCCTGTCTGATTGTGAGGAGCATTTGGTTGATTAGAGGGCCCTGCACCTTTATCACCCTGCTTATGAGGCTGAACATACTTCGGGAAACCAGCCATCAGATCAGTAACTTGAGTTTTTTGCAATTTAGCCTCTAATTCCTCTATCCTCTTCCTCTGTAATTCAAACTGTGCTATTACTTCCTCAAGAAGCTCATGATCAATAAACACATTCTGGTTACCCTCCATCCTTTGTTCACATTCCTATTCATATCTAAGTCCTCTTGCTTCAAGTCTGGCATCAAAGTCAAGTTGATTTTGAGGATTATAAAATGGATTTGCTTGCTCTTCGAGGGTGCAAAGTTCTGCACTTGAATTATCTCTCCATGTATCATAGTGATCACATGTTTCAAAATGTGCTCTTGATGTTTTATCTTTATCTATCATGCACATGTCCTCACTTATTCCTTTCCCCTTATTAACCTTGTCATCTTTGTGTGTCCACTTACTACTGCCAGCAGGAGCTCCAGTATGACCTCCCCTGTATTGGGATCCTCTTCCATTCATGTTTGAACAAATGCAATGTTTCTTTCAAAGTCACTACCTACTTTTCCAAAAGTAGGAAAATGATTATTTCAGATCTTTTACCCAGCAGAATCACTCTTTCTAAATCTTCTCAAATTATAACATTTTCTTCAATGACTCTATAATGTGGTCTTCAACCAAATTTTCTGATATAGTCCCCAGCAGAGTCGCCAATTTGTTAGCTCTCAAAAATGTAGGCAAAACACCTCAAGAGGCTGCCAATCTCTTGATACGCTTTAGGGTAATAGACAAGGTCAAGAGAACTCAACCTTCTACTCTTCAAGTGCTACTAGACCTAGGCAGGTGTACCTTTCTGAATGAATCAGACTTGACATATGGTTATCCTTCTTGCAATGATTTTTCCACAATGGCAGATGCAAGTGAACAAATGAATTCAAGTGTAATAGCAATCTTCTTAATCTAAATCCTAAAATGCTCAATTAACAGATATAAAAAGAATAAATGAATCTTAATGATGAAACTGCAAAGACCAGTGCCTTATTGGGTATGTGGAGTCAAATGAAATCAAGATGAGCAACATTCTCTAGAGAGAACTCAAATTATCTGGCATACATTATATTTACAACTTGTATAAACATGCAATACTGTAACTACTAAGCTCTACTTTAATAATCCAGATGAAACTCTCTGATTACTGTGATCAACTAAAAGGATTTAATCTTTGCTTGAAAGAACCAATTGATTAATCACACAGATACAACAAATGTGCATTGATAAACTGAACATAAACTTGTTATGCCAATTTAAACAACTAGAAATCATCAATCTTGGAGACAACTTAGCATCATTTTTCATTGAATTCAACGGATAATTGACATCAGAAATGTGCAACAACATCAATTGACTTTCATAAATATCTCAATTTTGAAAACATGCACCATAGTCTCTGATCTGATAAATCTATTGTACTATATCCATCTAATTTTCCTACTGTATATCAAATAACTGATATCTCATAATAATTTACAATTACAAAATGCCTATTTATACACCAGCATGAGAAAAACATATCATATTGAGATCACATGTCAGCCTTCCACAGAATTTGGGCTCCTTTCATGTTGGCCTGCAATGGTATTTTAGCAATTTACATGTTGGCCTCAGTATTTGAATTCTTATTAATCATTCGCCAAGTCACCCAGATAGTTATGCCAAAGGCAATTCAATCGTTGTCAGCCTGCACTCTTTTGTATATTGCCCTGACTCTGTGATGTCAGTGAGACATATCACAGATTACAAAATGTTATATAGATATGTACTTCCTTACGTGCTTTCCATTCATTGAGACACAAGGATATCTCTCACCGATGAGTTCCTTTGGTTTCGTTCACAGTCACCATAACATTCTGATATCGAAGAGACCTCACATAGAGTGCTCTTTGTTTTATCGAAATACCTCAACCATCCTTGAGTGTCGCTGAGACATAATTTTTTTATGCCAACAAGGATCCTTTTGTTTTCCATTGGCGAGACTAAAGGTCACTCGCCGAGACCTCATACTGATATCGCTAACTCCTACCGATATGTTCCCTTCATCCTTAGGTCACCAAGACAATGCCAACCTCTCATCGAAAGTCATTCATTAAACTTTGTCGGCAAGACATAACGGGCTCGCCAAGACTTACATCGAAGCTCATAAGTCTTACTGAAGGGTTCTCTTAGTTGTCGGTCGGTGAGACATATTGAAATCACTAAGACCTCAGCCCGATGGCCAAACTCATGCCGATATGCTTATCCAAATGCAGGTCGGTAAGACAAGATATATTTGATGAAACATTACACTGAAGACCCCTGGCTCATGTCGATAAAGCTTTTGTCACTGAAACAACATGTGTGTCATGCCGAATGATGAATGCACAAGACCTATGATCGTCGTGACATCAGATGAGTCTTGCTGATAGGCAATACAGACTCATATAAGCAGAAATATAATATGAATCGGGAAACCCCCTGCCATCACAAGCCGATATGAACAAGAATGTGAAAAAAGAAGACATAAGTGATTTTATGGGAAAAATATGGAAATTCATGAGCACAATCAATATGTAAAAACATCAGAATTTAACAGTTCCAATAGAGTCTTCATTCTTCATCAACAAAAGTGGATCAATCTCTTCAATATTCGAAGCTTGCAATCTTAGGAATTGGGAAAGGGCCAATTTTCACATCAAATTGGCACCAATTCCCCCATGGGATCATGAGTTTGCATATCTAATTAGGATTTTATCTTGTTTTTGTCATTTGCATTGTGTTCTTCAATATTTTCTTCCTAATTTGAGTTTGTAAATGGATTTCATGGGGAATCCTTGTTTTGGCTTGCAAATCCTTGTTTAACTCATTTACTTACGTTGTTTTGCAGGTACTAGGAGAAGGGTTCGCATATTTGGTGCTAGAGGGATCATTAATTCTAACTTTTGCTTGAAATTTACGTGTTTTTCTTCACACACAGGAAATTCGAACGCGAGATCGTCAGCGTCGCTGTTTTAGCACCTCGGGCTCATCAGCTTCGCTGTTTTGGCACCGCGGGCTTGTCAGCGTCACTATATGGCACCACATAAAACACAAACTGCACCGTTGGACTCATCTCGCCAAAAAAAATTAAATTTTTAACTCTACTGCTGGACTCGCCGATCTGCAAAAGTTTTCAAAAAAATCTTAAATAGCAACGTTGGACACAAACTCCAACGCTGGGCGAAACTGTGACGCAATCGAGCTCTCTATCCTGACATAGAGTGCCACTGACTGGTAAGTGGCATTGTGAGAGCGACGCTGGGAGAACAAACAACAACGCCTTCACGAGTTGCAACACTGGGAGATAGTAAAAGGGAGAATTTAATTTTTTAGCACATGCTTTTGATTTATGATTTATTTACCTTCTATTTTCTGGTTTTTAACTTTTGTGTTTTTTCAAGAATCTAACTTTTTTTTTTCTCCTTTGTAGGTTGGAAATCGAAAACAAAGGGAGGAGGAGTATGTTGATGATATTTTGTCAAATCAAAGTGTTTTTAAACACTTAAGTGTTTGTTTAACACTATTTTAAGAATTTGTTATCTTTTCATTCTTAGAACACTAGTTTTCGATTTGGGCTTAAAAAGAACCTTTCAATTTCTTCTTGCAAAGGTTAAAATGAACAATAGGATCAACAACTTACTAGATTTTGTTTATTGGATTAACAAATTGAACAAATTTATTTCACTTGTGATTTGGTGCTTTAAAACGAACTCACATATTGCTTTGAGGATTTAAAAAGAACAAGTGTAGCTTTGTTTGTTTGTGAGGGCTTACTTAGACTAAAGCCATCAAAAAAGGACGTATGCGCTTCTCTCGTGCTTTATAGCGATCTTGAAAATCAAAAGGCCTTTTTCATGACTTGTGGTTAAGATAAAGCAATCACTTCCACACTTCGATTTGGGCTTAAAATTGAACAAAATCTTGTGTGAGTGTGAGTGGGGGCATTGTTGCGTATATTCTCTCTCTTTGTTGCCAATAAGGATTGATCGAGTTATGAATATTGTTCTTCATTCGCTTTTGTTTATCCTAGAGGGCCTTCCTTGGGGGAAAAGTACTCACCCAAGGGAACGAATCAACTGATAACACTCTAAAGCCAAGAGTATTTCCAACCAAGATATAAATGTGAATATTGGAAGAAACACCAATATCACATGGTTGATTCTGACAAGATGGATCCGAAAGGGGACTCTTGCCATATGGGTCAATCTCCACGAACAGAAAGTATTTACTAAAACCCATGTGCTAGAATTTTCCAAAATCCTTTTATCTATTTGTTGGTGCAAGAACGGTCGTTTCAAGCCACCCCACACTTTTACAGTTTCTAGTAGAAATGGAAACATGCCATGGGAGTTTCATGGGTGTTGATGCTTGGCTGCCCCCGTATAAGTGAGTGTCGTGGAGGGGAGCCAATGGGGTCAAGCATCTAACCATTTGCAAGAGATAAGCGTAGCTGGACTTGTCCAAGTGGGAATCCAAAAATATTGTCTTACACATCCATAGGATTGTACTTATTCTTGGGTTACAAAATGCATTGCTTGATCGAAAACATCTCAAAAACAAACACTTAACATCATCCAAATTTCAAACCCTTTTGAGGACGAATACAATTGACTCAATCCATATGTTATTGCTTGCCCTTGGGATTCACATCCTTAGAGGTTTCTAAACATTGGATTATATCACAATTTGTCTCCTTAAGTAAACTATAGGAAAACCCTTGCCTTAAGTTCATTGAATTTCCACATAACATATCTTGTGGGGTTTGAAGAAATTAAGAAATTGGCCATCTTAGTTTGAAAACCTAATTGAAGAAAGTGTTTTTGGTAAAATAAAGACATTAAGCAAAACTAAGCAGAAGGAACTTCCATATGTGTTGAAGAACCACCATCCCAAAAGAAAAACAAATCATTGGTTGGAAATCTGAAAATGAGTGTTCAAATGAAATCATTTCTTGGTTACAAAGGTCATTAGGAAGCATTTGCATGATCTTCAATACCTAGGTCTAAGCAAACAAAGTGTAACTTTTTAGGTTCATCTTAGGATCAAAACATATCAAAATCTTTTTCATCCATCCTCCAAAACATCAAAACAAATCCATCTCATCATCACCTTTTGGAAAATCTTGAAATCATTCTTGATACTAGGCTTTGTGGCAAAATCAAAATCATCAATATCATTGAGACAAAATCCTTGAAAACATTTATCAAAACACCTTTGGCTAGGTATGTGTAGATGCATCATTTTGCATATACTTAGTCAAAGTTATCAAAATCATCTTGTCTAGCTTAGTGTATGTAGATGAATCCTTCTTCATATGCTTAGTGAAACAATCATCTTGTTTGAATAGGTGTGGGTAGATGCATCCTTCTCCTCACACATATTCAAATTATCATCCTTTGCAAAAAGCTATCCCTTAGATCATCATCAAACATCTTAGGGTCTTTTTGTTCAAAAATCCAAATCTAAATCAAGGACAAAATCTCAAATCTCAAAATCAAAAATTAAAAATCAAAATCAGCAAGTCCTAAAAGCCTAGTATCTCATTCAAGATTTATCAAAATCCACAACATCCATATCACCCATCCCTAACATCATCATCATATCATGACCTTTGATCCTCAAGGCATCCTAAACAACTTTATACTTTGGGACATAAAATATAGATTAATCCAAAGAATCAAGAGATTCATCTCCCATATTCTTGATCCTTGTTTTATGGTTCAAATGAGATCTCAATACAAGAAGAGTATGGAAGCCAACAAAGAAAAACCCGCTTCAAGTGATCTTAGCCAAACAAACGCAGAAATGAATCCAGCTGAATCAAGTAATCCGTTAACCCTCTCATCATCGCAAAATCTACAAGAAGAAAATCAAGGAGAGGATCTTACCTTTGGAATGTCTCGCGAAGAAATGACTAAAATTCTTCAAAATCTAGAGAATCATAAAATCATCAACATCATGATGAGACTAAACCCTTCGTTATACATGCTTGAACTAGCAAAACAAGGGGCCAAGTTACTATAGTGGAGACATTCTTTCCACCTATTTCATCCACCATCCCCATTTCATCTACACCTCCATCCCAAAACATTAGGCAAAACATTCCGCAAATCACAACATCATTTGCTCCAAACAACCCAATGTCAACAAGGGAAATGCATTTCTCAATTCTCTTCAATCACATCCCCTTGTTAATAATCAAAACTTGGACGTAAACACCACATTGGAACAAAACGTACCCAAAAACCCATTACACAAGAATGTTCCTCTCACATTCCATCACGATCCATCATCATCATTTTTTCAAGCAGCTCCTCAAACACCTCTTCTCACAAATTCACAAGAAGAGGGAGATATGTTCAGACTTGGGGGCCTATTCGACACCACGACATCTTCACAACAACTCACACCCCTCACCTTTCCACCTCTTCCGCCATTGCCATTATCATCCACACCACTCCTTGGTTTAGGGCTTCCTCCCCTACCAAGTATCAATCAAACTTATATCCCAACCATCAATCAAAGCATTGCACCAAACACACAAAATTTATCATTGATATTGCAACAACAAATGATAAATATACAAGAAATGGCAACATCATCAAACACACCCCTAACATCACAAAGCATGGTCTCTCAAGGACCAACCATCACATCAATACCACTATCCAACACCCAAAACATCAACACAACATCATCATCTACCACCATTCCAAATCCACCACCACCTCCACCACCACCAACGTTCTCCACATCAATCCAATATGATGCAGCATTGCAAGTTTCTTTTCAAAGAGGATACCAACAAGTTCAAAAACAAAAAGTCGTAGAAGAAGCCACTCAAGCTACACAAACTGCCCAAGCTGCACAAGCCACATTACAAGCACAACAAGCCCAAGCTACACAAGCCACACAAGAATTGCAAGCACAAAGGGCTGCTCAAGCACAACTTTTATTGCAGCAACAAGTCGCACAAGCACAAGCAACACAAGCGCAAGCTCAAGCACAACAAGCACAAGCACAAGCACAACTTCTTGCACAAGCAGTGCAAGTGCAAGCATATCAATAAGCACTAAAGCAATACCAAGAGCAGCAAGAAGTGACAGAATTAGCAACCCAACAACAAGCATTGTGGGAACAACAGAAATCCCAACAACAAGCACAAATCCTAGCACAACAACAACAAGATCAACAACAAGCATTGTTCATACAAAAGCAAGTAGAAGCCTACTTTTCCAACCAAAACATACAGATACCATCGAACAATGCACCAACCAATCCACCCATCCAACCCATGATTCAAACACCCCAAAACACCTTCATTCCACCCCCTGATCCGCAAAGTGATGTAACGACACAACTCATGTTGCTCTCGCAAAAAGTGATCGACCTTCAATCAGGGCGAACAACCAAAACACCAAGAAACTTGTGTCCCTATCCATTTGATAGGAGCTTAGATATGAAACCATTCCCCAAGGGATTTGAAATCCCCAAATTTGAAAAATATCGAGGGATGGGAAACCCTGAAGATCACATTAGGGAATTCCAGGTTCATTGCATGGAGGTCACATATGATGATACTTATCTGATGCGGCTATTTCCTAGAAGCTTGGCAAGCCCTTCTATAGAATGGTTCTCTCGCTTACCTTCAAGCATTAGAACATTCCAAGAAATCAGTGACACATTCATTAGGAACTACGCATGTAACATTGCAATGGATGTTAGTCTTGAAGAACTATACGCTCTAAAACAAGGAAAGAGTGAATCTTTTGCTTCATTCCTTCAACGATGGCGATCCAAGGCCAATCGAAGCAAGTGGACTATGCCAGAAGAACAAGTTTGCACCATCATAGCCAACCTTGAAAGCTGCTTGGCATTTCATCTCAAGGTTCAGGGAATCACTACATATGAGCAATTAATATCCAAGGCGCTCAGCATCAAAAGAGCCCTTGTGACTCAACCTGCGAAATCAACATCATATCACAAACAAAAAAACAACCACCCATCATCCAATTACAATGATAAACCTTGCACATGGGAAAGGAACAAGAACATTACTAATGATGGTATCGTTGATGCCAAGGTGGTCATTAGTGGTCCACGCCAAAATACACCCACACTGCAAATCCAAAATCAATGCCAAAACAATCATCACACAACATACCAACCCAACAACAATCCAACCATCAATAATCTCAATGACCAAAGAGGACCACCCCAACGCAACACTTATCCCAAATGAAAATATGCTATTTTTTGGGAACCACTGGAGAACATAATGAAAAAGTTAATCGACGAAAAACTCATCAAGCCTCCTACATTCAAGAACTACCAAGAACCTGACGTCAAACCTCGTTGGTGTAACGAAAATTAACTTTGTGAATTTCATAAAATCAAGGGTCATACCACAAAAAATTGCATGAGACTCAAAAATATCATCCAAGATCTCATTGACAAGAAAATCATAAATGTGGAACAACCTACCAAAAATCAGGATCTTAAAATCTACACAAATCCGATGCCAAATCATGGCAACAAAGGGAATAAAAATGATAAAGGGAAGGGCAGTGTAAATCATGTGTATGAAATAGTTGTTTCCTCCCTAAATGAAGATTGCATGGTCATCACCATCAAGGGTGCCCATCCCGAAGATTGTGGAGTCACCACAAGAGGCAGCAAAGTTACCATTGCAAGATCATCCCAACCTAATAGAATCCCTTCATCTAGATCTGTTCTGCATAGCTACAATGTTGTAGAAAAACTCAAGAGAATGCCAGCACACATCTCCATCATGGAGTTGTTGAAAATCCCATCAGCACATAAAAAGATTCTCAAGGAAGCATTAGCCTCATCCACTGTCCTCGCAGATCTCGATGCGGACCAATTCCAAGCTATGTTCAGAAATATCATAACGCCTAATCTCCTTACATTCTCTGACCAAGATTCCCCCCATCTCACAACCGTGCACTTCACTTGGAAGCCATTTTAAACAAGATCAAAATCAAAAGGGTCTTGGTGAATGGAGGTGCAGGTTTGAACATCTGTACTCTTAGCCTCATCAAGCAGTTGAAAATATTAGAAGATTCCATCAACAAAGGTAAGGGCATCACTATAAGAGCATATGATGACGAAGAAAGAGTGTCTCAAGCCATAATTAAACTCCCTATTCAAGTAGGGCCAACACTCATGGAAACCACTTGTCAAGTCTTGGACATCGACTTGCCATATAATATCCTCCTAGGATGCCCATGGATCCATGCGATGAAAGCCGTAGCATCAACCTTCCACCAATGTGTGAAATTTACACATACAGGACAAGAGGTTACTGTGCACGGAGATCCCGAACCATTTTCATATTGCAAAAATCTTGAAGCCAAGTATCACAAAATCCCCCAGGTGCCAAAGAATGATGAGGGCCCATCCACACCATACATCAACCCCGCCACTCTCGCATCCACTTTTGTGACAGAGACACCCGCTATCCCCACCATCCCCACCATTTCTAATATCAAGCTCATCATCCAGGAGGACGGTTGTGGAAGCTACAAGCTCCCTAACAATGCTTTTGTGATAGGAGAGTTACCACAATCTCCTAGATCATGAGGACACCCACAAGAAAATCAAACTTCCACATCACAAACCTATCCTCAAAACTATCCTGAATTCACAAGATGGGGATACCTTGGCCATGAGGTTATTGAAGTAGATCCATCTCACATGTATCAGGATGAAAGACCGGCAGCTAATTTACCAATGGATGAAAGAAGCAAGGGCCTACAAATGATGCTCGCAATGGGCTACGACAAAAATCAAAGACTGGGACAAAATGACAATGGGCTCATAATACCTATCATGCCAGAGACGTGACCCATAAAAAATCTTGGTCTTGGACGTACCCCTCTGAGCATAACCATAAATGGCCAAAGTCCTTTAGTTAGAACAGTTAATATTTCTCCTCAGCCAGTACTAGTACAAGTACACTCACCAATAGTCACAGGTAGAGACAACATAATTTTATAACTGAGCCCTATATTAGTAGCGATGATGAGGATACCATATCCAATCTACCTAGGTTATTTGAGGACACCACCCTGTGTATGATTAGCACCCTCTCCTTTGAAACATACCATCCAAATCATGAGATCCACTTAGTGTATCCCCAACTGATCGACTATGACCAACGAGGACCACTAGTTCTCAATACATTCAAAAATGATGAGGCTCTCTCAGAATTCATGGGATTGAGGGAAAACATTCCAAATGGAGATCACAAGGCAGGGTTTATAATGGAGTTGGACACACACACCTATTATGGGGAAACGATTGAATCCTTCAGTCGCAAAAGTGAGAAATTAAGAATCATATCCAAGTCCTTGAGTGAAAACCACACTATGGCACTCTCTGACAAGAAAATAGTAAAAAGAAAGGACATATCCAATGGTGAAAACCTCTCTGAGGCACTCGAGGATGAAGGATTCAATCTTCCTCTAAGAGCTATTCATCAAGAGAAGTTAGCAGTCTTGGCTGAAAAATGCAATCCAGTCAACCTAAGAACAGAGGAGACCCTGCATATCACATTCTATGTGGAATCACTATTATCAGAAGAGCAAGAACTCCTAGTAACATTCCTAAGGGAAAGACAAATAAACTTTGCATGGAGTTATGCTGATATGCTAGGGCTTGATCCAGAGACTGTGGTTCATCATTTAGCAGTGTATCCAGAAGCAAAGCCAGTCAAACAAAAACTTTGAAAAATGCATCCTCAAATTGCTTTGTTGGTCAAAATGAAGCTCAAAAATTTGTTAGATGCAGGATTTATCTGACCAATTGATTATCCAGAATGGGTGTCAAATTTGGTACTTGTTACAAAACCTGATGGAGCCATCAGAATCTGCACAGACTTCAGGGATTTGAACAAGGCATGTCCCAAGGATGATTTCCCACTTCCCAACATCGACATGATAGTAGACATGACAACAGGGCACGAGATGCTATCACTAATGGACGGATTTTTAGGATACAACCAGATCATGATAGAAATCAACATAAGACAGCTTTCACTTGTCCATGGGGGACCTACTACTGGAACATGATGCCATTCAGCCTCAAGAATATAGGAGCAAACTATCAAAGGGCCATGACATTAATATTCCATGACATGATTCATAAAATAGTCAAAGACTATGTCGACGACATTTTAGCTAAGTCAAGGAAAAGACAAGATCATATAGCAAACCTAAGCGCTATCTTTGATAGACTGGAGGAATACAAAGTCAGACTAAATCCCAAGAAGTGTGTCTTAGGCATACAATCAAGTAAACTATTGGGATACATAGTCTCCATGAGGGGTATCGAGGTGGATCCAGAAAAAGTGAAGGAAATCCTTGAGATGGAAGCATCAAAGACATTAAAACAATTGAGAGGCCTCCAAGGCCGACTTAAATCCATCTGATGGTTCATAGCACAACTGGCAGACAAGCAGAACCCATACTCTCACCTACTCCACAAGGGGGTGGCGTACAAATGGGATATAAAGTGTGAAGAAGCATTTAACAAAATCAAGGAATATCTACTGACACCACCAGTTTTAATGCCACCTATTCCAAAAAATCAATTGATCTTATATGTGTCAACAACAGTAGCAGCCCTTGGAGCTCTCCTAGCTTAGCATGATGAAAATGGAACAAAGAGGGAAATCTAGTACATCATTAGGACAATGGTCGGTCATGAGCTAAATTACTCATTCATCAAGAAAGCTTGCCTTGCAGTAGTGTTTGCCTCCCAAAAATTCAAACATTACATGTTGGCACACAAGATAAAGCTCATCATGAAAATTGATCCCCTAAAGTATCTACTATCAAAGGCAATGCTCACAGGCAGAATGGGAAAATGGGTAATGATATTATCAAAGTATGACATCGAGTATGTGGAGCCGAAAGCCATTAAGGGACAAGTTATTGCAGATCAACTAGCAGAAGCACCCATTTATTCTGAGAACCCTCTTGTCTCAGAATTTCCAGATGAAT
Source organism: Sequoia sempervirens (assembly GCA_007258455.2). Lineage (NCBI taxonomy): Eukaryota > Viridiplantae > Streptophyta > Pinopsida > Cupressales > Cupressaceae > Sequoia > Sequoia sempervirens. Next base: position 50,509 of record VDFB02362522.1, on the reverse strand, counting down.
CCATCTTTAACCTCAATGTAACTAACCATTGGAAACTATACTACGATGGTTCATACACACAACATGGATCAGGAGCTAGTGTCTTCTTCATCACCCCACAAGGAGATAACATACTGAAGTCATACAAAGTGTCATTTCCTTGCACTAACAACATAGCAGAATACGAGGCTTTGACTATAGGCCTCAGGATAGCAGTGCAATGGAACATCATAGCTCTCAAGGTGTATGGGGACTCTCAGTTGATCATAAATCAGGTTAATAATGAATATCAGACTAAGGATGATAAGCTCATTCCATACAAGAAATTGGTGGAGACTCTTAAAGAATCTTTCATTGACATAACATTTGAGCAGATTCCAAGAACCAACAACAGAGTAGCAGACGCCACGGCTACAATCGGGTCCCTATTAGATATCCCTCATAACACGCCGAAATATGAATTTTTGATTGAGCAACTTCTCGTTCCCACATTTGAGGTACCAGAATCAGAATATGTGTGTGAAATCATTGGTCCTGGTGATCCTTGGTATCATGACATCTAAACATATCTTCACATAGGAGTCATACCCACTGACCTCCCATCAAACCTAAAATGAACCTTTATAAAAAAGGCATCCAAATTTGTCATCCTAGGTGATACTTTGTACCGTAGAAGCATAGAAGGTACCTTGCTACACTATTTAAATGTTGAGGAGGCATTAACCGCTCTAACCGAGGTTCATAACGGTATCTGTGGCTCACACTCGAGTGGAATTACCATCGCCAAGAAACAGCTGAGGATGGGGTATTATTGGCCTACAATGGAAAGAGAAGCGCACGATCATGCTAAAAGGTGTTTATAATGTCAAGAGAATGGGGACCTCATCCATGCTCCAACTCAGGAGCTTCATCCGATTATCACGCCATGGCCCTTTTCGCAGTGGGGACTCGATCCCATTGGAAAAATCACACCCACCTCATCCAATGGCCATAAGTTTATCATAACTGCAACTAAGTATTTCACAAAGCGGGTGGAAGCCATACCCATAACGTATATCATTGGGAAGAAGATCTCAAAATTTATCTTGAACTATCTCACCTGTCGTTATGGTGTCCCACAAGCCATTATCTCAAATAATGGGACACCATTCAAGAACCAGAAGGTTCGCGACTTGTGTGAGAAATTCAAAATCCAGCATCGCTTCTCCACCCCGTACTATCCCCAAGGCAATGGCCAAGTAGAATCCATGAAAAAATTCATCCTCAAAATCCTTAAGAAAATAGTCAATGACGCAGGTCGTGACTGGCATTTGCAGCTTAATCCCGCCCTCTGGGCTTATCGAACCAGCATCCACACACCCACTGGCACCACCCCCTTCTTCTTGGTCTATGGATCAAAAGTCATATTCCCCATTGAGATCGAGCTCCCATCCCTCAGAATATCATTGCAAAACCTCATCACTGATGAGGACTACCGGGTGTCAAGATTAAATGAGCTGGAGCTACTGGATGAGAGACGCATAGATGCTTTAAATCACTTGCAAGTCTATCAAAATAGACTCAAATGGAGCTACAACTAGAAAATCAGAAGCAGGACTTTCCAAGTTGGAGAACTGGTCTTAAAAGAAAATCAGAAGAATGTCCTGAATCCCAGTAGCAAAGGCAAGTTCGAACCTAATTGTTTAGGACCTTTTGTCATAACAACAAGTTGTAAATTAGGGGCATATTAGCTATCAACACCCAAAGGGGAACCTCTGCAGGAGCCAATGAATAGCTCCCATCTCAAAAATTTTTATGCCTAATTCTTTCCAGGTATAGAACCAAAAATCCAAAAAAAGGATCAAAAAAATTGTCCTCTAGTGAAAACCACTTTGGTGGCACTTTGGGCAAGTACCTTGGTGAAAACCTGGCAAACAGGCGCCTTGCATAAATAAGCACTTTCCATCCACTAGGATCTTTTCGGTTTTCTCAACATCATCCCTCCATTTCACTTCCATCATTCATTGCATCCATATCTCCATCCACTCGCATCCATACCATAGCTTGGTCATGTTTTCAAATCATGATCCCTCCTAGTACTACTCGGCCCGTCCTCAAGGTCAGTTTGTCTTTCCTTTTTCAGAGTAGTCTATTGCATCACACTAGGGGCATGTTCTTATCGGATCGGATTCGTGTATGATCTTAAAATCAGAAAATCAGAAAATCCAAAAACATCATAAAATCAGAAAATCCAAAAACATCAGAAAATCAAAAAACCCAAAAACATCAAAACATATCAAAATCCAAAAACAAGGTCGTCTTGTCGAACTACGTCATCTCTAAGCTTGAAAGTAGGCAAGGTTGATCTTCGATCATCCCCCGAGACATTTAGGTGAGTCCTATAAGAGTCTGTCATAATAAACTGACATCTCATCATGTATATCTTCATCTATAAATTGGTCAAGTCGTCAGTCAAACTACGTGGTCTCTGCGTATATAACGTAGGCAAGGTTAGTCTGTTGACTAGCCCTCGAAACCCCTAGGCTAGGTCTTTAGGTTAGTCTCTTGGTCAAAAAACCCCAAAAAATCCAAAAACATCAAAAAAATCAAAAATCAAAACATTTGCAAAATCTTGAAAATACCAAAAATAGCCTCAAAACATTGCAAAAACGTCAAAAACATCCAAATATATAAAAAAAATCCACCTGTCTCATCTCGCTTGCACCCACAATAAGCACCATCCATAATAAATTGATCGTCATTATCAACCTTTGGTGAAATAGTCAGAAGCAAGTCTAGCAGATCAAAAGTAGAACTCTAAACGTCAAGTCTCAAGTCTAAGTCAGTGCGTAAGCAAATTGGTCATCTCTTCGTATTGGTAACACATCATTCGAATTTGTCCCATATCAATCATCTGATAACATCATGTCCTAGGATGAATCCTTCCTACAAGGGGCATTATTTATCAGAAAGAATACTTTGGATAAACGAAATGACGTGTCACCATCCACTAACACGTCCTAGGATGAATCCTTCCAACAATGGGCATTATCTTTTGGCAATAAGTTTTAGTTATCATCTTAGAAAACACATCCTCTTTCCATTAGCGGTATTGAAGAGCATCAATTTGTTTGTTTACTCAGTCTTTATGTTTTTACTTATCTTATTTTGTGCCCATTCCAAGGACGTCTCGATGATATCCCAAAATGAAGGATTTAGAGAAATAGGAATGGGGCAATGATCGTTATCTTTTGTCTGTTGTGCTTGTTGGGCGTTCTTGTAAAATAACTTGGCGAATACTTGCTTTGTTAGGTATGTATGGAAGAGGTCTAGGGAAACTTGTTGACTATTATAGGGATAGGTTTACCTTTTCGTGTTTTGGTATGAGGTGTCTGAAACTTCTGAAATACATCCTAGCAAGGTTTCTGTATGTCAGGTGTGAACAAGAATACTCCTATCTGATTGTCGAGTCAAAGTCCATCACACTGGGTACAACGCCATCCTGGTTTTCTATACCTCGATGCATCGTACCATGTGTGTTATCAAACATAAGAAAATTTAGCCCTTTGAAAATTCCAATTCCTTGGCAAGTAATCATCATCATCATCATCATTTGCATTTGTGTCATCTTGTGTCTTGTTGAAATGACTTCTTCTTTTCTTACTAACCATGCTAACAAAGTACTATGACAGTTGATCATCATCACCATCATCATCATCGATCCTGCATCCACAAATCATTAGCATATTGCATAAGCATATCATATAGAAATCATACACATATTGCATAAGCATATCATATAGAAATCATTAGCATATTACATAAGCATATCATATAGGAAACACATGTATTGCATTTTATCATCATATAAACAGGTCGTCATGAACATTCTTCATAAATAGGTGCATCCATGTCATTGCATTTCACCCATTACATGGCATCAATCACTACATAAACATTCATTTGCATCTCACAACCATTTCATATTACCATCTAAATCATCACATAGCATCTACAAAAGCATTCCATAATCACTTTTGCATAATCATAAGCATGTAATTCATTAGGCATACATACTTGCATAACATAAATGACATCATATCATCACATTACATTCACATTACGCATCAGCATATCACCTTGCATCAATATATCATTGCATCACATACATCATCATTTATGATAATAAAATTTGTTATTCTAAGCATCTCGTAACACCATTTCATTAGCATCATATCACGACCATTGCATCATATCACATCCATCCATAAATCATCTCATATATAAGCATTTTCTACACATCATTGCATATACCATAGATTATATCATTTTACATATTAAAACCCATTTCACATATTGCATTGGCATAAAATAAACCATCATATAGTCAACATCATTTGCACATCATATCATAGGTTAGCATAATATAAATCTGTTAGTCATAATCATTGCATAAACATCATTAGAAATAAATGCATCCATAAAACATCATTGCAAAGCATATAGAAATAAACCATCCATGCATAAATAAAAGGTATGCAGTACATTGCATCAAAATCAGCTCATATATATCATATCATCAATCATATCACTGTCATAGTACAAAGAATAAATCAGATCATTGTACATGTGTGTCAATCAGTACAAAACTCCCATTGGGCTATCAAAAATGAGCCCATAAGGCACAAAAAGTGTGTATCATCTAGATCACACTCGATCCCTATGAATGCTACCCTCACCCCTATCACTGTGACCCTCTAGTGGTCTTTGGCTGGCCCACTCTGAGTACTCAGGGAACCAGTCTGCTCTAGGTACAGTGTCATGGTAAGCCCGACGGTAGTACTCTATCTCTCAGATAGCATCCCTGTAAGATTGCATCAGCACTATACCCTGAGATGAGGAGGTTGTCATACTCTCAATCTACTACCTGCGGCCTAGCTCGGTGGTTGCCTGTAGCTATGTAGCCTGTCTCTGCTGCACATCCTAATCCCTCTCTGCTCTGAGTTGCTCTCTCACAGCCCTCGCCTGGTCCCTCTCTATTGTCACTGCCTGAACCTGGGCCTACAACTGTAAAATCAAGGCATCCCATGCGTCTTCCTACTCTGCTAGTTGTACCCGTGGCCGCACATGAACCTGATCCTCACCCTCGGCTCGTGGTGGTGGGACTGGCAGATCCTGCTACTGATCCTACATATGGATGTCCTAATGACCTAGTGAGACTGGGGGCACCAATGGTGGATCTTGTCAAATCTTGACCCTCGGTCCTCACCCTCGCCCTCGTCCTCTCCCCCTGCCTCTGACCCTGTGCATATCTGGATCCTCACCTGGAATGGTCAACCAAAGGGGAGGTTTGAACTAGTCTCTATAGGCCTGTCTGGTCCCTGGATTTGCTGGGCCCTGATCATAAACCCATGGTCGGGCTACCAGCTGTCGAAAGTTGCCAACTGCCTTCGCGGTAGGAATGTCAGGCCCCCATGCTATCTGTGTCATGTTGCATGCAAAGATAGCTACATAACCATCATTGATACAATCCTGTGGCTCTCCAAAATGATGTTGTACGTGCCTGAGTAGGTATCACTCGATCATCGTGTGTTCTCGCCCCTACATTTATCAGTCCTGGTGGTAGTAGAAGACCTGAGTAGCATCGTCAGCCTATCTGGGCCAACCAAGGTATGGATTCCAAGTAAAGACAAGTATCTCATCAAGGACCTGCCTCCAGTAGGGGATCCCATACTCACCAGTGTGTGTGAAGGACACACTGCCTCTATATAGTGTCACAAGGGCATCCTCTGCCCCCATCTGGACTGGAACGACCCGTGGATGTAGCACAAAAATGTGCTCCCACACCCAGACATGGAGAAGTTTCACTCCAGCCCCCAGGGCTCTGCCATCCATGTAAACATACTCATGGAGTTCTCTGTAAAGTGAAGCCAGAAGGACAGGCCCCCATGCAAACCGAACTGGCCTATCTCGGACTATCCTCTCCCAGTAGTATCCCCAACCCAAACTAAAATATCACCCTTGGCAGTCTGGGGCAACAAGACATGAAATAATAACTGCAACTACCCAATAGAAGGGAGGTGCTACAACCCTGTATCGCTCCAACTCGATCTGACCCTCGCAATAGATAATATCTCGTGTAGCAAGAACTCTGACGCAATACTTGCGTCCCTCCTCCATGTCATAGATTTCGTCAGCCATAAATGAGCAATCGTAGAATGCGCCATACGTCCTCCAGGGTGATGGTCGCCTTGCCACTGGGAAGATGAAATGACAATGTCTTGTTGTGCCACCTCTCGACTAGCGCTAACAACATCCCTAGGTGTGTGTGCATAGGCTCTGTGTATGCAATGTACCATAAGCTAGCAGCTCCCAATCGATCCTGATCTCTGTCGCTCAAGTCCCATAGGATGCTCACCAAATCCCATGACCGGTGCTCCCGAGAATAAAGCTCCCTAGGCTCGTCCTGCATCAAGGAAAGTCAGCATGTTAAAAATTTTGGAAAAATCCTGGCCTAACGCTCCAAACTCATTCCCAGCAGCACAATTTGTGAAAGCTTCGCAGTTTGAGTTTGTTCAAACTCCACTGCGCGAGCCCAAAATGAATAAAATAGAGCCGTCGTGGCGCAATTTATCCCTAGCGTCACAATTTACATGAAAAGGGCACCGCCACGGCGCACTTTAACCAAACCGGACCACCGAGCCCGAGCCCAGTGGCGGAGTTTCTAAAATCCAAACAGCATCGCTGTGGCGCAAAAAGGTAATTAGCAACGCACTTCAAATGTCGAGCGGCGCTATAATAGCACCGTTGGAGGCCAACTCAACTTTAAAGGGCTAATTAATGTATTAAATGAAAAGATTAAGCTTCGGTAAGGGTCACATACCAGTGTCTCCATGCCAGGTGGCTGCCGATAGGTTTGAACTCGGTCTGAAATGTGTAGAGGAAGCTGTCATTATGCCATATCATCGGGGGGTTAGAGCTCGAATCTCAAAGTTTGTTGGCGGAGGTGTGTGAAAATGACTTGAAAGTGACCCCTCGGGCCCCTTTTAAGCCTAAAAATTAGCGTTTTAAACCCTAAATGGCTGTCCTACTAGTGTTTTGGACCCCCGAACCTGTTTTTGTCTATTTGAGGCTTGTTTTTCATCGTTTATTGCGTTTAGACACATTTTTAGCCTTTCAGACCCCTTTCAAACTTGTCGGGTATTTGGTCACCTTTTTTTCGTGAGATCACCCAAAAAATTAAATTTTTTGTCTGATCTCTCAAGGGGGCATTATATTGGCATATTCTCTCGACAGGCAGTAGTGGGGCAAGTTTTTAAATATCAAAATTTTTTGGCTTTGATCGAGATCGTTTATTCTTTGAACCAACGCAACAAGTGCATTGCTTCAAAGAGAGGCAAAATGTAGACACGTAAAATATAATGATTGACATCGTGCATTCGATCCTGACTTACTAACATCGTTTCTTCCTGAATCATCCCTCAGTCTAACCATTTAATCAAATTTTCCTATCTGATTAAATTCATTAATATTCATCTCTTAATTAAATAAATCATTTTATCTAATCAAATCATCTCTCTTGTTAATTAAATCAATCCATCTGATCTAATTATCCCTATTTAATTAAATAATCAATTTATTTGATTAAATCTCTAAAGTCTATCCATTAAATTAAATAAATTAAAACATTATTTGATTTAATTTAACACCATCCCTTTTAATTAAATAAATCAAAATCCTTATTTAATTAGCCTCTTATCATATTCCTCTCTTATTTGATTTAAATAAATCCATAAATCTAAGTCAAATAAGTCACATCATCTAATCTGTTGTTAAATTAATTAACCCTTGATTAATTTAACCTCATCTCATGTCACATCCTCTAGATAATGCAAATTGCAAATGAAAATAGATTTAATTCATTTATTAAATCTCTATTTTCCTCACAAGGCATCTTTTGGAATATTCTCTCAATTTGAATTCAAAAATTCCAAGTCAACATGTACATCCAACAAGGCATTTAAAACCTCTTACATGTCCTTTTTCTTGAGCCAAGTGGCATTTATTGCATTTTCCCTTCCCTCTTGCATGTCATTTCAACAAATTTGAATTTCAAATATTGGCATTTATTGGCACAAACCCCAAATCTTACACATCCATCATCCATTCATAGCTTGACAAGTGGCACCATATCATTGAATGAATGTTAGTCCCACATTGCTCAAATTTGGGCATTCATCCATCTTGAAATCCTATAAATGAAGAGATCCTCTCCTCATTTTATCATCCAGAATCCAAGTAAAGTTACCATGCTCAAATCATTAGCCATTTTCATCCATCATCATTGAGTTCTTAGCTAGGTTTTTGCATATTTTGGCTTGGAGTCTTCATTCTTCATCAACAAAAGTGGATCAATCTCTTCAATATTCGAAGCTTGCAATCTTAGGAATTGGGAAAGGGACAATTTTCATATCAAATTGGCACCAATTCCCCCATGGGATCATGAGTTTGCATATATAATTAGGATTTTATCTTGTTTTTGTCATTTGCATTGTGTTCTTCAATAGTTTCTTCCTAATTTGAGTTTGTAAATGGATTTCATGGGGAATCCTTGTTTAACTTGTTTACTCATGTTGTTTTGCAGGTATTAGGAGAAGGGTTCGCACAATTACAAGGAAGAATATTGTTTGGTCTCCCCCTGAGATGGAATGAGTCAAGTGTAAATTGATGGTTGTTCTAAATGCAACCCTAGGTTGGCAGGGGCTAGAGGTCTCATTAGGAATCACCTTGGGGATTGCATTGTTGGTTATAGGAAAAATGTTGGGATTTTCTCTAACAATAAGGTTGAGGCTATGGCTGCTTGGGGAGGTATTACACTTCTAAAAGAGTTAGGCTTCCAAAAATTTATCCTGGAAGGAGACTCTAAGCTCATTGTTGATGTATTGAAAGGTGATAGTTTTGTCCCTTGGGAATTAAGAGATATTATGGAAAATTGTAAAATGCACATGCAATTTTTCACATGCTTCAGAGTTCAACATGTTTACAGGGAAGGAAACTACTCTACGAATATTGCTACTAATGAATCTCTTAAGTGTAATACTTGAACACATTAGGAGTATGGTTTGTTGCTAGGGGAAATAAGAGATAGAGTCCTAAAAGAAAAATATAAAAAATTCTTATAACCAATAATTACTTGGTAAAGGGTCCAGCTCATGTGATTATCAGATTATTTGGTGATGAGATGGACATAAATAATAATAATAGCAAGGTCGATATGTTTCAAATTATGGAAAGTGATAAGGAGGATTTCATCAGGGAGATAATTAATGTGTTAATCATTTCCAAGTGCCCCCCATATCACATGTATATTTGTAATGAAAAATATTTGGTCATTTCAAATTTTATTAGTGTGTCATACATCCCTTCCCATCACATTTTTGAGGCTCGACTCGATATTGATAACCTGGCAATATTTATTAAGGAGATGGCTAATCATTTTAAATTTGTCCTTGGGCTCTTGCATCCATTTCGTATGACTTGGTAAATTTTTTAGGTATCTTAAATGGATTTCTATTTCTCACAATCTACATTTGTTCTCTTTGCAAGTTTGTAGGTAGTAGCATGATTTTTGGGAGAGTTGTTATTTAGGGTAGTATGAAAAAGGGCACTAACTAGAAGAAAGGTCTAAAAAATCTTCACACTTCTAAAATGGGAGGACCAGGGAAAAAAATGGAACCCCCTAATTGTGTCATCCTCAAACAAAATTTTGATCTTTGAAGAATGTTTAGAGGTGTTGGTGTGGCTTCTTTCTTTGAATCAATGTGTGGTTACAATGAGAATTTGGCCTCAAATTTCACTAACTCATGGAAGAAGGGTCATGTCACTATTGGCGTGGTGAAATTCGAAGTGACGAGTCAGTTAATAGTCGAAGCCACTTGATTGGCTAATGAAGGTATAAAGGTGGTGAAAAAAGTGGTGCTAATTATCAAGGTTTTGTGGACAAATTTCCACATGAAGGTGGGGTGCTAACGAGGTTTCAAAATGGTTATGATTGGATCAACCTTCCTCTATAGTTTTCCTTGGTCATTATGTTTGTTATTCATTATTTTACCTTAGAAGGCAGGTATATTACAGTTCATGCCTATCATTTTCCCATTCTAAACCATATTCGTCATAACAATAGGATAAATCTACCTTTCTATATGTTTTCTTCCCTACAACAGAATATTGAGAATGGGGCCTCGCCTCCTATGCACCAGGGGCTAATATTAGCTTTGTATAAGTTTTTCCTTGCTAATAATCCCCATGGTAACCCCTTGATTGTTAAGCAGGATAACCTCCCCAAAAATGATGATTAGGATGTTGCTATCGCCCCAGCTATTAAGCAACCCAACCTTGTGCCTAACCCTAGGCCCCCCATGCCTCAATTTGAACCTGGAGGGCATCCCCTCAAATGTTGCCTTAATGTCTACCCCCTATTCCAAATCCTCTACCTCTAAATCTAATTTATCTCCTATTGAAAATTCCCTAAAGCTAGAACTGCTCAAAGCCACTCCGAACAAAAGAAAACACTCCCCACTGCTTTTGGCACCCCCTAAAGTTAAAAATTGAATAAAGATTAGCAAAATCTGAAGCAAGTAAATGTCATCACCATTTATGAAGACTTTGAAGGCCTTCAAAAAGAGGAGATGGAAGAGGGGTAGGGGGGAACTCTACATGGTGGCCGAAGATCAATGAGATTGGCTAAGGTAGCTTCCTCTGATAAAAAAAAAAGTTAAAAAGAAGGAAATTAAGGAAGAGGAAGAGGAACAACTTATTGTTGAAGATGTTGAACCCTAAATGGAAGAGAATAGTGAAGGAATGGAATGTGAAGAGTTTGATTATGAGATGGATGAAGATGAACTAAAGGAAGAGGATGATTATAAGGAGGAATAAGTAGGCGGGGAGGAGGATATTGAGGCAGTTGGGGGAATTCCCGAGAAGATGTTGATAATTTCCATGGTGCTACTCTTTCTGGAGATACTAACATTGAATTTTTGAAAAGTAGAATTACTTTATTGCAGGTGTAGGTTGAGGATATGGAAAAATCTATCATCACCATTATGAAGGTCAATGATGGGTTGATGTGCAGAGCTATGGTCAGAGTGGTGTCTAGTCAAACCAAGATCACAAAGTAGTTAAAGAAGGTTGGGAAGCATAAAGATACGAAGGACCTAGCTAATGAAGCTACCCCTGATTGGAAGGAATTTGTCTCTTGGATTGGGGACAATTGGGGGTTAATAGCTATGGCCAAGTAATGGCTCTTGTCATATTGCTCATTTTTTTGTTGTTTGGATCTTGGTATCCCTACTTTAATGACTATTTTAAAAATTTGGTGTTTTTGGAAGTCATTATTGGACTGTTATTTTTTGATTAATATGTTAAGGTTCGAGGCTTGTGTGTTTATGGTTAATCTCTACTCTGACTTGTGTGCCACTTTTTGGGTTAGTCTTTGGATAGCTTATAATGTTTTTTATTATACTATTATTGGTCTTGTAGATGTAAATACTTAGTTAAACAGTATGGCATGTGTGCCTCTTAAGGTTGCTTAATAATATGTAGTCTAGATGTTTTGTTTGGTTCGGTTGGTGTTGTCTCCGAGCCTGTCTTTTTTTATTGCTTCAACTCTTTTTGTATCTGATGGGATCAAGGACCTTTCCCTGCTTATATAATCAAAAACACTTATCATTTTCCCTCCAACATTAATTAAAATTAAAATTCAATTTATTTTTGGTCCTCTATGATTAATAACTATCAAAAATTATTTAATTATCTAATGTAAGGCTTTTCTAATGTTCAATCAAATAGATTTATCAGTAGACAGTAAATTCAGAGGATAGATTCCTAAATGAACAATTCACCAAATCCTCACAAAGGCTTCACTTAATTATCGACCAGGATTTCATAATATTTTGATGATGCTAGCACTATATGTACACTCATGGACTCTACACGACCTATATCAGTGAGTATAGATAGTTTACACATGTATAGAAAAGAGAAAAGGTTGGAAAAAGGAAATAAATCGTTAACTTGCAAAATAGGGTAATAACTTAATATGTTACTTATGTTATGGGTACCTTCAGCTTAGTAGTGTAACTATCAACTACTAAATATGAACTTTGAAATTAACTAACACTACAAACTCTGACTCCTAGCTGCTTAACTTCTTTAGAGACTGACCCAACATGTTGTTACAGAATATCATTCATATGCATATAATTGAGAATTATTTTAAATGAATGTAATAATAAATCATTTAATCTGATAACAAAAAACAAGGTGGTTTGGTAGTACCTCGAGTGGCCCTTGCTCGAGTTGTTGTGCCCATAGGGGAAAATCAAAAATAAACTACTGGATCAACCAATCATGACAATAAACTGAAACTCCTTTATTGCATAGAAACTAAACTTCTTATAGTATGTGTAATGCAACGTTATTTATAAACCAAAAAGATGAAAAAAAATGAAGAATGCAAAGGAGAAACAACACAACACCACATCAAGATTAGCCTAAGTTGAATTGAGAAAAATAAAGATAAATAATACATTATACCTTGTCCAAGTGATCCTTTTGGTTGGCCCTTTGATGTAGCTTGAATGTGTACTCCTTGATGGAAAATAGACTAAAATTCTATGCAAAGTGATGCAAATTGGATGTATAATGCAATGAAAGATTTGGGTATTTGGATAAGCAAGTGAAAATGCATTCAACGGAAGATTGATGAGTGCAATAATGGAGGTTGAATGCAAATGCAAGTGCTTGAGTTCTAAATCTTCAAAGTTGAAATTATGAATGTATGTTATGAGTGAATGAAAGAAAATCTTCCATTTTAAGGGAAGAGTCTCTAGAGGATTCAATGGCTAGGATTTAGCCAACATGGACACAATGGAGGACTATGGTGAGTTGAGTACTCACAATCCCTCACATCCCACCATGTGGAAGAGGAGGTGTCACAAGGACAGGTGAGTTGGAAAGAAGACATGTGAGGTGGAGGTACTTGCAAGTACCTTGGGATTAGGGGAAAATCTCCTTAAAAAGGAAGTTCTTGTCCCCATATGAGAGTGATGGTGACAAGTGAGGAATTTTAGAAAGTCTTCTCTTATTATCATGGGGATGAGAGAAGTTGTTGGGGGAATAAATGTCAATTTAAAATTTACATGATTGGGGAGTACCTTGTGGATAAGACAAGGTCCTCATAAATGAGATCCTTGTCCCATGTGATTGATGTGACTTGTGAGAGAATTTAAAATTTTTCAACAACCTACATGGGGAAGAGAAATACATTGAATGAATAAATGTGAATTTTTAATTCACATGGGGAAGAGGCCAATGCTTAATAAAGAAAGCACTTATGAAAGATTGACTTGGAGGACATACCAAATATGACATGTGATTAGATTAATGTTGTGCAAACAAGTGATTAAGAAGATTAATGAGAGATTAGAGACAAGTGGAAAAATATGGAGGATGTGACATTAATTTTGATTAAGGGTGTGCACATACTAATCATAGATTAATTAAGCTAATCCAGATTAGCATAGAATTATGGAGGATGTGACATGTGAGGAATTAAATAAATGTCTTATTTATTTAATTCTTTGAGGAAAAGGGGGATAAAGGGTAACGTATTTAATTATTTAACTATATACCTTCGGGATTTAGAGGACTTTAGAGGTATTAATTAAATAATAGTAATATTACTTAATTAATGCAAGTAAAAAGATATTTAGACAAAAAGGGATAAATTTGGACAAATGTAAGTGTCCAAATTTAGGTGTCTACATTTTCCTCATTGAGATGGTGCTATGAAGTAGCATCATTTCAAAGAATATTAAAAGATAGCACCAGGAAGAAGATGATTAGATTGGGAAAGATGTCTCAGTCATCAAAGGAGTTACTAGGAAGAAGGATGATAGGAGTGAAGATGAAGATTAGGGATGGAGGATTCCACCTCGAGAGGACATACAGGTTCCAGATAACACAGGTGTTCTCTCGAAATGGATGAGATGATGCGAGAGTAGATGGGGAAGATGATGCAAAGTGATGGATAAGAGAGGATGACACAAGATGAAGAGATTGGGAAGCACAAATGGATTTAAGGACAAAGGTGATGTTGCCCCAGTCAAGCTACAAGTCAAAATAGGTTGATGATGGATGGAGTGTTATCGATGAGGGAATGATATATCTCGAAACAACATGACGATAGGGAAGGATACATCCTAATGATGATGATGAAAGTGTTGTTGATGAGGGAAGGATACATCCCGAAGATGATGAGGATGATGTTGATGATTGGATGAAGGCTTGTAGCAAGGCTTGGAACAAGACCAAGGATGTGATTAGATGATATGTGTTAGATATGATTGGATGAGGATAGGATTGAGATGTGAGAGGGATGAAAAGAAGAAAAATGATGGAGGAAAAGATGCTTAAAATAACCAATCTATATTATTCTAAGAATATTGAAGAGATGGATGAGAAGAGATGGAGGATACATGCAATGCAATGGAAAATGAAATGCAATCCTAATGCAATTTTTCATTATCAAAGCACTGAGTTTTGCTATAGCATAAGACACCAAGTGCCAGGGTATGAAGAACTAAGGCTAATTAGTGTCTAATGCATAAAACAAACACAACAAACAAGAAGGATATTCCAACACCCCAAATTCATGAAAACCTTGGTCGTCCCAAGCATTGGAATAACCACAAGCACAAGAGAATTCCCCAGCGTAACACAAGACCATAGGGATCTTGGTGGGTACAACGCAGGACAACCAGGAAGACAACAACAACAAAAAAGATCAATATATGCCCCTATTTTAACTAGCCAAAACACACCATGATATGAGAGATCAAGGTGACCTTGATAAGTTATGATAGGGAGCTCAAATGATAAAAAAAATCCAAAAGTACCAAAATATTACAATAAATTTCAAATGTCCTTTTCCATAGGATTGAGAGGATGGATGGGATTGATGAGGTCTGTTAGGAAGGATGCATCATGTTGAGACCAAATATGGATACTAAACTAAAAGATCATGATGATGCAGGATACTCAAAACCGATTGGATCTCACGATACGAGTGGATCTCATTTGTGAAGAACCAACTAGATAAGGGCATAGCTTGACAACATGACACAAGAGAGAAAAGACATGAGACTGACACACCATAAATACCTAGGGCTCTGGGGCCAATAAAAGATTAGCCTTGCCTACGTGAAAGTGCAGAGCCCTCATAGTTCAATAAGAGGCTATGGATAAAAGTGGAAAGAGGACAAGGGAGACGAAGATGGATGACAAAGACCAAATGGAAAAAATCCCCAGGGCAGATCGAAAGATTGACCTTTCCTACATGAAAGCACAGGGGCAACGTAGTTCGACAAAAGGTTGATGAGCGACCATGGATAAAGGATGATGAGATAACTAGGATAAGTGGATAAAAATGATGGGACCGATATGATGAGACAAGATAGACCTGGTGGATTGGATAGGATGATGGTGATTTCAAGAAGCTCAGGGATGGGATAGTTTTATGAATCATCAAAAGATGAATTGGGAGGATAATACGATGGGGAGATGAGTGATGAGAAGTGATAGGAGATTGGAAAGATGTGCAAAAGAAGCGGGAGTGATGATGATGAGATAGGTGGCATTGGGTTGTATGGGGGGGAGCCTATAGTGAGACACCAATGACAAGGGATTTTGAGATGGGATGAGGATAAAAATGAATGGATAGGGAGATAAGAATGGGGAGATGGAAAAGGATTGTTATGATGGATGGATAGGAAGAGAAGGATGGGGAGATGAAAAGGATTGTTATGATGGACGAATAGGAAGAGAAGGATGGGGAGATGAAAATGATTGTTATGATGGACGAATAGGAAGATAAGGATGAGGAGATGAAAAATATTGTTATGATGGACGAATAGGAAGATAAGGATGAGGAGATGAAAAATATTGTTATGATGGATGAATAGGAAGATAAGGATGGGGAGATGGAAGGGATGATAGGATCATTGAATGATGTCTCCAAGGACTATGTCACAAAGAAGGAGGTGCCCCGTTCTAGATATGTCATGTATAATGAGGCATGTGGGATGGAAGGTAGAAAGATGGGAAAATAAGGGAGTGAGATGGATATGGATAGGATGCATGGATAAGGGAGGGAGATTTATGGTAGCATGACGGGTGAAGAAGGAAGGTAGACAAATGTGGATAAGTATTAGTATAGTGTATATGCAAGGGGAACACATTCCAAGAGGTGTACAAAGATAATTTATATGTTTGCCCCTATCTATATAAAGATCACAAGGAGGATGGAGGGATTGGGATAAATGGGATAGGACAAAAAAGATGTGTAAGATAGGTGGGATGGAGGAGATGGATGGAGGGAATGTAGTTACCTCCAAGTGTGGAAGTAAACTGGATGGGGGATTTACACATGACGCCTAGTTTCTAGGTTTTCATCATGGTACTTATCCAAGGCACTTGTTTACCAAGTTTTCACCATTGGATGAATTATTTCTCTTTACTTTCTTTTTTTTGAATTTTTTACTTTTTTGGATTTTTTTTTTTTAAATTGAGTTTTGGATAGAATGTGGATGGAGATGGATAAGGATAGGGATGTGGATAAGTGGATTTAGAAGACATGTGATAAAGGTATGGATGAATGACTCAAGCATCAAGTTTCATATGAGGTATTAAGAGCCCATGTGTGAAGTGACTATTTGATGTTGGTACAACCTTATTAGGATAAATGGATTATGCAAGAGAATGGATTAAAGGGATTTGATGGGGGAGATATGAGGGATAATGGATGTTATGTTGGAAAGTGTATGGATGGAATGATGGGGTAGGTGTGTGATGGGGTGATGAGTTTAGGACCAACATTGGCACATATGGTGGTGTATGTGAAAGGATAGGAGGATTAATGGATGGAGAATGTGGGGATAATGGAGGAGATGGGATAGTGAATTTTGGGACATAAGGACCCAAAACAGATTTAGGAGATGGAAGGGGTGTATGATTAGCTTTTGGATTAGAAACTTTTGATGTTTCTACAGATTTTTCATTTGAAGACATTGCATCTTTTTTCTTTGGGATCCACATGGTTTTGATCTTTTCTTTGGTGGGCCTTTGTGGCCTGTGGGTTTGATTTGGATTTTGGATTTGATTTTTCTTTTCTTCAACATGTCTTTTAGAGGGGACATGAGGAGCTTTAGATTCATGTGGATGTTTAGATTTATATATTTTATCTTTAGTATCCAAAGTGATTTTAATAGCAATGGGATGGGTGTGAGGAGATGGAAGATGGGGAGGAAACATGAATGGAGTGATGGAGGTAGGATTTTGGGGATGATATATGGATGGAGGATGTGTAAGTACATGACTTTGTTGATCCTGATTAGGGGACATGAGAGTGGGATGTTTATGGTGGATGACATGGATAGATGATGGATGGATGAAAGGATGAATAGGACAAGATGGAGGAGGTGATTGTGGGGTATAAGGGCCCAAAATGGACTTAGTAGCTGGAGGATGTGTGATGGTGGATGAAGGGACATAAGGACCCAAAATGGATGGAGTATATGAAGGATGGAAGATGCCAGATGGAGGGACATAAGGACCCAAAATGGATTTGGAAGACAAAGGAGTAATATGGATGGTTTTTTTGAGGTGATACAATGGAGGGGGGATAGCGGCAAATGGTTTTGTGGAATAACAAGAAGAGCCTATTATTCTTTTGGAGGAGGCTCATTGAGGACATATAGAGGTTGTACCAACATTTTTGGAGTGTGATTTTTGAGAGATATATCCAAGACTTTGTGTACACGGATTTTATTTGACATGGATGGGCTCTAGAATACCTTTCTCATGAAGGCCTAAACCTTTTCCTTGATAGTTCATTCTTTTGAGCATTCGATCTATAGTAGGATGCTTGTTATTTTGGAAGAATGATGTGAGTCCATTATTAAGTGGAGGAGGATGAGTGGTATATATTCTTTGTTCTTCTTCTGCAAGAAATCCTCCATGGACAAATGTAAGAGTACCAAGGGGATATAAACATGGTGTAGGGATGGTAGGACTAGGCAACGATGGTGGATCAGGAGATGGAGATGATGGGGTAACAACATCTTAATGGGGTGGAGTGAGTGGTAAGGGATTAGGAAAGGGATTAGGAGATATGATAGGATTTGGATTTATGGTAGTGGGTGATAAAGGTTCATGTGATGGATTGATTGGATCTTAAGTGACAAAGGGATCATGGGTTGAAGTGGATGAAGAACTATTATCTTGAGGTGGACTAGATGGGATGGCAGGATCTTGATGTGGAGAAGGGGATATGTTGGTATGCTTTGGATTAGGCTCTTGGCATAACTCATCATGTGTGGGAGGCATAATAATGGAGTTTTGGAAAGACTCTTCAAGTGGGGGAGATGGAAGGATGGTGGATTCATGAAGTTTATGGGAATGGATTTCGGTGATACTAGGAGTGGGAGAAGTGGATTGGATATGGTTGTCTTTGATGGATTGGGTGGATCTAGGAGTAGAAGATGGTGATTGGGTTTATTTTTCTTTGATGGGTTCAGTGTCTCTAGGAGTAGGAGATGGGGGTTCAATGGATTCGGTGGGTGTGATGGTTTCAACAGTTTGAGTGGTGCTAGGGGTAGTAACAGTAATGATAGGTGTGGGATGGAGAAGGGTCTCATCACTAGTGACCGTACATGGGGGAGTGGGGCAGCATGGTTCCATGACTTCAAGATGTGGATTTGGGGATTTATTCTTTGTCATAAGTCCTTGGAGAACTTTCTGAGTGAGAATTGTGCATATTATAGGCTTAGTTGGGGTGATGGGAATAGATAAAGGATTAGGGATTGGTGGACTAGGATTAGATGGGGTAATGGGATTGGATGTAGGACTGGGAGTAGATGGAGGATTAGGACATGGTGGAGTGGAAGATGGAGTGACACAGGAGGATATGGATGGTGGATAAGAACAAGAGGATGCAGTTGGTGGATTGTAGTAAGGGTATTGGGAAGGAGGATTTGGTTGGGAAGATTGAGATAGCCAATTGGGATAGGAAGACATGGGTGGTGAATTGGGACAAGAGGATGCAAGTGGTGGATTAGGATAAGAAGATGAGGGTGGTGGATTGCAGTAGAGGTATTGGGATAATTGATTAGGACAGAAAGATTGGGATGTCTGATTAGGATAGGTTGGCATAGATGGTGTATTAGAATAGGAAGATGTGGATGTTGGGTTAGGATAGGTTGATGGGGATGTAGGATTAAGATAAGAAGGTGTGAGTGTAGGATTAGGATGGGTATACTGGTAAGGAGGATTAGGATAGGGGGACATGGATGGGGGATTGTAATAGGAGTATTGAGATGGTAGATTAGGATGGGAAGATGTGGATGTTGGATTAGGATAGGCAAACAGGGATGGGGGGTTATAATAGGGATATTGGGACACTGGATTAGGATAAGAGGACATGGATGAAGATGTTGTAGAGGAAGGATATGATGAAGATACAGGTGGGGAAGATAATGGATATCCCTTGTCAAAGGTAGCATAAGGATTGCTAGTAGGTGTGGGTAAAGATGTAATGGGATAGCTCGGAGGGGTGATTGGATTTTGGAAAGTGGTTGGGGAAAGCTTACTAGAAATGATAGCATCGACAGGATCTATGTCATATAATTCTTGATCAACAAGAATCCTGTTATCATCGTCAACATAATTAGGATTCCCCTTGGCTACTATTTTTGGTTGTATCGGTGAAGGATAAGGATTCATGATGTTAGATTAGAGGGATAGGGATTGAAAATATGGGAACAAATGATTAGAAGGAAAGAAAAGGTGATGAAAGGATAAATATGATGGATTGGAAGAAGATGGAGGAATGGATCTTAAGATTTGTTTTGATATCAAAAGATCTTGGATGTAGATGGACTAAAGCTCATATTGGGATTTAGGTTAAGCTCAAATTAAGATTGGATTAAAGCTCAGATTAGGATTGGATTGAAGCTCATATTAGGATGATTTGAGGATGTGATGGATTAATTTTAAACCAAGTTCAAGGGTTTAACTAGATGGCGTAAGGTGTTGACAATCAAATTTTTCCAAATTTGGCAATTTTCAAAAATTATCAATTTTTGCCATTTTAGGTAACTGCACAAGCATATCTTTGAGAGTCCAATTTTTTTCCAAAAACTTCCAAAAACTAAGGTAGGATGAATTTCCAACTAACATCCTAAATTTGAGACATGCATTTCAAGTTATTAACAAAAACAATTTTTAAAAAATTGGAAAAAAACACTAAATTGGGATTTTGAGGGTCAAGATGAAAGTTTCAAGCCCCGAAAATGTGTCAAAACTAGGGCCAACAGATTAAGAATTGGTGGGGAATCCACATGCCACCTCATAATGAACCACCCATAAAATTTCAACGTAAATGAACACCTGAGTCAAAAGTTATGGCCTCCGGAAGTTTCTACATCAAAATAAAAACTTGTAAAACGAAGTCTAAGTGATCGGGATGGATGATTTGATGATGGATGTAGACATCTAAATTTGGACACTTAATTTATCCAAATTTATCACTTTTCATCTAAACATCCTCTTATCCGAGTTAATTATGTAATATTACTATTATTTAATTAATATCTTTAATTCTTCCAAATCCCTAAGGTATTTAATTAATAATTAAATACCTTACCCTCCTTAATCCTCTTTTCATCAAATAAATTAAATAAATATTACATTTATTTAATTCCTCACATGTCATTTTATCTAATCCTAATCCATCTCCTAATTTCTTCATTAGGGATGTGCACATGCCTAATACTTGATTAGGATGTGTCACATCCTCCAACTTTTGCAAGTTGGCTTCTAATCCTCATTTATCTTCTAATTCTGATTAATTAAGCCTAATCATTCTCCAAGGAATTTTTAATTCCTTTTTATTCTTCCTAGATTCCCTCTTTATATGTGAATTTTTAATTCACATTCCATCCTTCCAAGGCTTCTAGAACCTTGGACTTGTCACAATCTCCACATGTGACCAAGTCCCACCTTTTTGGAGCCCACCTTTTTATCCTCTAGATCATCCTAGGAATGTGAATTTTTAATTCACATTTATATCTAACCACCTTTCCTTTTCCCATGTAGATTTTTGAGGAATTCCAAAATTCCTCAAATGTCCCTTTCACTCCCACTTGGGGACAAGGAATCTCTTTTTGAGGAAATCTCCTCACTCCCCAAGGTGCATGTCCTTTTTCCACCTCATGTACCTTCTTGACACCTCACTTACACCTCATATCCTCTTGGCCACTTCACCATCCATATGTCAAGATGTGAGGGCTTGTGGGTTCTCAACCCACCATAACCCTTCATCTTGGCCTTGTTGGATGCGTCTAGACCGTTGAATTCTCTAGAGAATTCAAATTCTCCTATAAATACCCCCTCCTCAAGGGCATTTTCAACACTTTTCATTCTCATAACTACATGCTGCCAATTTGAATCCTCAATCCTTTACCATCATCTAGCCATCTTTTTAATCATTTTGCACCTCTAATCTTGCATTTAGTCATTCAAGCAATCATCTAAGGAGCACACAATCCATTCCAAGCAAGGGCCAATCAAAGAGATACCAACAGCAAGGGAGGTAAAATTGTTTGCATTTCATTTTATTCACATTCCTTTTCGTTGTATCACTCTTTTGGCTAATCTTGAGGTGTCCTTGGTATTTTATCATTCACATTTCTTAGTCATTTCACACATTTAGAGTAGGATAGATATCAAGGTATCACATTTCTGGCACGGGCTGGTGTTCACGGTTGTGCCTCACGTACCAAGAGTATATCGAGGACTCCCTAGAAGCCTTGTGCATCCTAGATTAAGACTTTGCCTAGCCATACCCTTAATATTAATCATAGGATCGTGCTTGTTTGAAGTGTTTCTTGTGAAAAATCTGTGAAATCTTTGATACTTTGGCCTTACTTTATCATTTTGCATCCTTACCATAGCCATTGCCATCAAAACCAAGCTCTGTCTTACTACAAAAAGGCGGAAGCGCCCTCTTCTTTACTGCAGAAAGGCGGAAGCGCCCCCATTTTGCTGCAGAAAGGCGAAAGCACCCCTGTTTTTGCTGTAGAAAGGCGGAAGCGCCCTCTTCTTTACTGTAGAAAGGTGGAAGCGCCCCCATTTTGCTGCAGAAAGGCGGAAGCGCCCCTGATTTTGCTATCAATGCCCCTGAAAGCTGTAAACACCCCTGATTTTGCTGTCAACGCCCCTGATTTTGCTGTCAACGCCCCTGAAAGCTGTAAACGCCCCTGATTTTGCTGTCAACGCCCCTGAAAGCTGTAAACGCCCCTGATTTTGCTGTCTACGCCCCTGATTTTGCTGTCAATGCCCCTGATTTTACTGTCTATGCCCCTGATTTTCTTGTAAACGCCCCTGATTTTGCTGTCAACACCCCTGAAAGCTGTAAACGCCCCTGATTTTGCTGTCTACGCCCCTGATTTTGCTGTCAACACCCCTGAAAGCTGTAAACACCCCTGATTTTGTTGTCTACGCCCCTGATTTTGCTGTAAACACCCCTGATTTTGCTGTCAATGCCCCTGATTTTGTTATCAACGCCCCTGATTTACCGTAGAAAGCTGACTATGCCCCTAACTTCCCGGGGCCATCATTTACAAATCGTACGTCGAATTGACTTCTTTCAAAAACCAAAGTTGCTTATTTTTTCAAGCTCTATCCATTGGTACCTTCCATTCCCTCCTATCAAGAATTTGACCATCCTGAGGCTGCCACGCCCCGCATTGCAGGGTGGACACGCCCCTAACTTCCTGGGGCCATCATTTACAAACCGTACGTCGAATCAACTTAGTTCAAAACCCAAAATTGCTCAATTTTTTGAGCTCTATCTAGTGGTACCTTTTGTTTCTTCCTATTGAATAAAACCAATCCATTCCTCCAATCATCTAATCAATCTAAGCACACCAATCCTATCAAGTTTATCCAATCACAATTATCCAATCAACATCATCTAATCATTTGATCCTATCCAATCAAATTGATCTAGTACTTTAATCAAATTCATCAAATCATCTACCTGATCCAATCATCCGTTTACTGAATCCCATCAAAATCAAAATCAATCCCACCCAATCATCCTAATCTAAGTTTTTGTCCAATCCTAATCTGAGCTTGACCAAAATCCCAATTTGAGCTTTAATCTGTTCCCATCCAAAATCTTTTATCCATCCTCTTTATCCTGTCATCATCATGAATCCTTACCCTCCATCAATAGTAGTGAAGGGAAACCCTAATTACGTTGATGACGATAATGAAAGTCTTGTCGATCAAGAGGTATATGACATAGATCCCCTTGACACTATCATCTCTAGTAAGCTTTCTCCACCCACTTTCCAAAATCCAATTAAGCCTAATCATGTTCCTTATTCTACCTTTGACAAGGGTATCCGGTACCTTCCCCTTCCCCATCTACATCATCCTCTTATTCAACATCCACATCCTCTTATCCTCATCTTCCATCACAATATTCCTATTACAATTCCCCATACATGACCCCCTATTCTAATCCTCTTTTCCAGTCTGTCCATACTAATCTTACATCCACACCCTTTTACCTTAATCCCACATCCATGTCTCCTCATCCTAATCCATCATCCCAATACCTTTATTATAATCCATCCCCCACGTCCTCTTGTCCCACTACACCACCTATATCCTCTTGTCCTAATCCATAATTCATGTCCCCCTATCTTAATTCATCACTCCAATATCCTTACCTTAACCCTCCATCCAATCCTAGTCCTCCATCTACTCCTAGTCATCCATCCAATCCCATTCATACATCTACTCCTAGTCCTCCATCCAATCACATTCATCCATCTACTCCTAGTCCTCCATCCAATCCTAATCCCCCATCTACTCATAGTCCTACATTCAATCCCATTCCTCCATCTAACCCTAGTCCACCAATCCATAATCCCTCATCCATTTCTACCACCCCAGCCAAGCCAACCATATGCAAGTCTCTCATTTTAGAAGTTCTCCAAGGACTCATTACAAAGAAGCCATCCCTAACTCCACATCTTGAAGTCATGGAACCATGCCATCCTAATCCATCATCCACGGTCACTAGTGATGAGAACCTTCTCCATACCACACCTATCATTGTTGTTACCACCCCTAGCACTGATCAAACCATTGAAACCATTGAACCCACTAAATCCATTGAACCCACATCTCCTACTATGAGAGCCACTGAACCCATCAAAGACACCCAAGTCCAATCCACTCCCTCTACTCCTAGATCCACCCAATCCATCGAAGACACCCAAGTCCAATCCACTCCCTCTACTCCTAGCCCCACCCAATCCATCGAAGACACCCAAATCCAATCCACTCCTCCCACTCCTAGTAGCACCAAAACCCATTCCAATGAACCTCATGAATCTTCCATCCCTCCATCTTCCCCACTTGAAGAGTCCCAACAAGACTCCGTTACCATACCTCCAGCACACGATGAGTCACACCAAGAGTCTAATCCAAAGCATGCTAGCATATCCCCTTCTCCAGATCAAGATCCTAACATCCCATCTAGTCCACCTCAAGATCACAGTCCCCCATCCATTTCATCCCATGATCCCCTTGTCATTCAAGCTTCCACTGCTCCATCTCCATCTCCATCGCATGAGCCTACTACCACAAATCCAGATCCTATCATGGCCCCTACTCCCTCTCCTGATGTTGCTATCCCATCATCTCCTTCTCATGATCCCCCATCATCGCCTAAAAATGCTATCCCCACACCACTTGCATATCCCCTTGGTCCTCTCACATT
>VDFB02362522.1:0-21348 GCA_007258455.2 Sequoia sempervirens | reverse complement strand
TCCTCTAACTTTTGCAAGTTGGCTTCTAATCCTCCATTTATCTTCTAATTATTGATTAATTAAGCCTAATCATTCTCCAAGGAATTTTTAATTCCTTTTTATTCTTCCTAGATTCCCTTCTTTTATATGTGAATTTTTAATTCACATTCCATTCTTCCAAGGCTTCTAGAACCTTAGACTTGTCACAATCCCCACATGTGACCAAGTCCCACCTTTTGGGAGCCCACCTTTTATCCTCCGCATCATCTCAGGGAATGTGAATTTTAA
Source organism: Sequoia sempervirens (assembly GCA_007258455.2). Taxonomy (NCBI): domain Eukaryota; kingdom Viridiplantae; phylum Streptophyta; class Pinopsida; order Cupressales; family Cupressaceae; genus Sequoia; species Sequoia sempervirens. Next base: position 21,081 of record VDFB02362522.1, on the reverse strand, counting down.
TTCACATTTATATCCCCAACCACCTTTCCTTTTCCCATGTAGATTTTGAGGAATTCCAAAATTCCTCAAATGTCCCTTTCACTCCCACTTGGGGACAAGGAATCTCTTTTTGAGGAAATCTCCTCACTCCCCAAGGTGCATGTCCTTTTTCCACCTCATGTACCTTCTTGACACCTCACTTACACCTCATATCCTCTTGGCCACTTCACCATCCACATGTCAAGATGTGAGGGCTTGTGGGTTCTCAACCCACCATAGCCCTTCATCTTGGCCTTGTTGGATGCGTCTAGACCGTTGAATTCTCTAGAGAATTCAAATTCTCCTATAAATACCCCCTCCTCAAGGGCATTTTCAACACTTTTCATTCTCATAACTACATGCTTCCAATTTGAATCCTCAATCCTTTACTATCATCTAGCCATATTTTTAATCATTTTGCACCTCTAATCTTGCATTTAGTCATTCAAGCAATCATCTAAGGAGCACACAATCCATTCCAAGCAAGGGCCAATCAAAGAGATACCAACAACAAGGGAGGTAAAATTGTTTGCATTTCATTTTATTCACATTCCTTTTCGTTGTATCACTCTTTTGGCTAATCTTGAGGTGTCCTTGGTATTTTATCATTCACATTTCTTAGTCATTTCACACATTTAGAGTAGGATAGATATCAAGGTATCACAATGGATATGGACTCTAATGATGTTCTAAGAAGCACCTATTCGATTTGGTCAAAAAAATGATGACTTTTGGAAGGAAACGATAATGATGAGAAGACTGATGAAGGTCTACTTTTTGGAAAATTTGCCTATTTGGGTAGCAAGGTTGCCCAACTAGGGTACAAGGTCGCCCAACTCAAGGGAAAGGTTGCCCAACTCAAGTTCAGGGTCACCCAACTCAAAGGCTGGGTCTCCCAAGTCAAGGGCAGGGTCTCCCAAATCAAGGACAGGGTCGCTCAAGTTAAGGGCAAGGTTTCCCAAGTCAAGGGCAAGGTTGTCCAACTCAAGGACAAGGTCGCCCAACTCAAGGGAAAGGTTGCCCAAGTTAAGGGAAAGGTTGTACAAGTCAAGGGAAAGGTCACCCAACTAGTTTCTGGACTTGTCTAAATTAGAAAAAGGTTAAATGGACTATCGAAATGGGTGAACAGAGCTTTAGAACGAGCAAATGGATGCTCAAAACCAGAAAGCAGACACTCAGAATGGGGAAATGGATGCTCAGAATAGGAAAATAGATGCTCAGAATGGGGAAATGGATGCTCATAATAGGGAAACAAATGCTCAGAATGGGAAAACGGATGCTTGGACCAGGAAAACGAATGCTCAGAATGAGGAAATGGATGCTTAGAATGGGAAAATGTGGCAAGGTTGCCCAAGTTAAGGGCAAGGTCGTCATAGTTACGGTAGAATTTCCCCTCTTGGTGAAATAGGCAAATTTGATGGGTTGTTTGACTGACAATGACTCAAACAAAGAGCATAATCTCCCCTATTCAAGGCATGGTCACCTCTATTGAGGGAAAATTCACCCCTGCTAGGGCAAGGTCACCCCTGTTAGGGCAAGGTTGCCCCTATTTAGGGCAATGTCACCCTTGTCAATAGACCTAGACTTAACTTGGATGAAAATGATTATGGAAAAGGATTGAAAAACACAATGAACAACAACTCGAAGCTAAGGTTGACTTGACTAAGCAGAAATTCACTAGTTTTGCACAGAAAAGACTATCCAAGCAGCATAATCCTAAGATTAATAAGATGGCTATGGCTAACATAGTCCTCTACCTAGGCTGAACAAGGCAATCTAGGGAGTCCTCGATATATGCACGGTACGTGAGGCACAACTATGAACACCAGCCCATCATAGGTGTGAGTCAGAAGTCCCAGTGAGGTACTATAAACTTTTACCAACTCTTCACATCTTATCTAGGTATCACCCTAGCCTCGACGCTCCGCTAGAAACGACGTGACTAGATTGCGGTATAGTTTTGGCTCTCCCCCCTTTATATACCCTGTCGGTACATGTAGTTGGGATCGTCCATTAGGGTGATTAAATCCCCAAGTAGGTCCCACTAAAAGAAGAAATTAAATGTCTTTGGAAAATCCCCAGGCTCACACGAAGTGCAAGGGGAAAGCTTGAACAATCTAGTGCCTCCTAGGTAAGGCAAAGGATTAAGTGAGCTACGATTTCTCTTCACCCAAGATCGCCAAATTGTGCAAAGGGATTGGATACGTCAATAGCCCAGTTGAAAAGCATAGCAAACCATTATTTTGACTCCCCCTAATTAGATCTATGTGCCTAACTAGTATGAAAACAACAAACAAACAAGCTAACTAATGTTCTTGGCCTACTTGTCCTGCAAGAAATATGTTATAATTTTAACCTCTGGTCTTGGACAACCATGAAATAGCTACACAAACATTAGTTAAAACAAGCACATTCACCAAAAAAATATGTTAGAGGGTTAGTACAAAAAAACAACAAGAAACGAACCTTGGAAATGAAGTTTAAGTCATTATTTTTACCTCAGACACGCCTCTATCTCGGGCAGAATTGCCCCTGTTGAGGGCAAGGTCACATGTTTTGGGGCAGGGTTGCCTATCTTAGGGAATGGTCGCCTATCTTAGGGAATGGTCTCCTATCTTAGGGAAAGGTTAGGAACCACCTAACAAGCCTACCACCAACCACTAGTTTGTTCATGAGATATCTTATTATTGTGTGGTCAGTGTGTATGAACACTAAATACCTTGTAATATAATATTTGAATTTTTTTACTACATAAACTACTACCAACATCTCCTTCTTTGTCACTATATAATTGAGTTATGCCCCTTTTATATTTTTGTTGATGTAATATATGGCATACTCTTTATTTCCTTCATTTTGTCCAAGCACAACTCCTATAGCAAATTAGAAGCATCTATATGGATATGGAAAGGTAAGCTCCAATTTGATCCTCTCAAGATAGGAGTTTTGGTTAATGTTGCCTTGAGTGCTTCAAAGGAATGTTCACAAGAAGTTGTCCATTCGAATAAAACATCTTTTGATAGTAATACAAATAGTGGGGCTGCAAGTTTCCTAAAGTCTTGTATGCATCTCCTGTAATAATCAGCATGTCCTAGGAAACTTCTAACATATTTTTTGTCTTTGAGGCACAAGGATTGTTGATATCACCTCAATTTTGTTTGGGTCCACTTGAATTCCTTCATTTGACACAAAATGTCCTAATACAATCCCCTCAGTCATCATCATGTAGTATTTTTCATGACTCAGGGATAGGTTATTTTCTTGACACCTTTTTAGTACCTTCTCTAAATTGCCAAGTGCTTCATCATAGGTATTCCCATAAGTTGTGAAATCATCCATGTAAACCTCCATTGAATCATGTGCAAAGTTTAAGAATATGCTTAGTACTACCCTCTGGAAGGTGGTTGTTGCATTGCATAGCCAAAATGGCAAGATAGAATAAGCATATGTACCCCAACGGCATGTGAAAGTTGTGTTGTCTTGGTCTTCTAGTGCTATCTTAATTTGATTATAGCCACTAAATCCATCCAAAAAGGAAAAGTACTTCTTTCCTGCTAATGAATCAAATACTTGGTCAATGAATGGGAGTGGAAAGTGGTCCTTCCTACTAGTAGCATTCGATTCTCGTTATTCTACACACACTCTCCACTTTTCTCCTTTTTAGGGACAATTACTAGGGGTGACACCCATTGACTATAAGAGATGGGATAGATAAAGTTTGCATCAAGTAATTTCTGCAATTTTGATTTAACTATATCATCGATTGCAGGGTTAATCTTCCTTTTGGGTTATCTAACTAGATTGTAGGGTTCATCATCCACATGGCACCTCATAACGCAATCACCCATAAAATTTCAGCCCAAACGGACACCCAAGTCAAAAGTTATGGCCTCTGGAAGTTTTTGCATCAAAATCAAAACCTGTAAAACAAAGTCTAGGTGATTGGGATGGATCATTTGATAATGGATATGGACTCTAATGATGTTCTAAGATGCACCTATGTGATTTGGTTGAATAAATGATGACTTTCAGAAGGAAACGACGATGACGAGACGACAGCTTAAGGTCTGCTTTTGGGAAAATTTACCTATTTGTGTCGCAAAGTCGCCCAACTAGGGTGCAAGGTCACCCAACTCAAGGGAAAGGTCACCCAACACAAGGGAAAGGTTGTCCAACTCAAGTGCAAGGTCTCCCAAGTCAAGGGCAGGGTCGTCCAAGTCAAGGGAAAGCTCACCCAAGTCAAGGGCAAGCTCGCCCAACGCAAGGGAAAGCTCGCATAACTCAAGGGAAAGGTTTCCCAAGTTAAGGACAAGGTCGTCCAAGTCAAGGGAAAGGTCACCCAACTAATTTATGGACTTGTCTAAATCAAAAAAGGGTCAAACTGCTATCGAAATGAGCGAACAAACCTTCGCAACGGCCAAATGAATGCTCAAAACAGAGAAACGGATGCTTAGAATGGGAAAACAAATGCTCAGAATGGGGAAACAAATGCTCGAAATGGGAAAACAGATGCTCAAAACAGGGAAACGATGCTTGGAATGGAAAAGTGAATGCTCAGAATGGGCAAACAGATGCGTGGACTGGGAAAACAGATACTCAGAATGGGGAAACGGATGCTCAGAATGGGGAAACGGACGATTGGAATAGGCAAACAGGGCAAGATTACCCAACTCAAAGGAAAGGTCGCCCAAGATAAAGGCAAGGTTTCCCAAGTCAATGGAAAGGTCACCCAAGTTAAGGGCAAGATTTCCCAAGTTAAGGGAAAGGTCACCCAAGTTAAGGCAAAATATCCCCTCTTGGTGAAACAGGCAAATTTGATGGGTTGTTTCACTGATAGTGACTTAGACAAAGAGTAGAATTGCCACTGTTCAAGGAAGGCTTGCCTTTGTTGAGGTAAAGGTCACCCCTATTGAGGGAAAGGTTGCCCCTGTCAGTAAACCTGGACTTAACTTGGATAAAAATGGTTATGGAAAAGGACCGAAAACATAGCGAACAACAAGCTGAAGGTAAGGCTGACTTGACTAAGCAGAAATTCACTAGTTTTGCACATAAAAGACAATTCAAGCAGCACAATCCTAAGATTAGTAAAATGGGTATGGCTAACACGGTCCTCTAACTAGGTTGAACAAGGCAATGTAGGGAGTCTTCGATATACGCACAATATGTGAGGCACAAATGTGAATACCAGCCCATCACAGGCATGAGTTGGAAGCCTCAACGAGGTATTGAAAACTTGGACCAACTCTTCATGTCTTATCTAGGTATCACCCCAGCTTTGACGCTCCACCAGACACGACGTGACTGGATTGGGGTACAACTTTGGCTCTCCCTCCTTCATATACCCCGCTGGTACATGTGGTTGGGATCATCCATTGGGGTGATGAAATCCCCAAGCAGGTCCCGCTAAAAGATGACACTAAACAATTTTGACTAATCCCCAAGCTCACACAAAGCCCGAGGGGAAAGCTTGAATGATCTAGTGCCTCCTAGGTAACACAAAGGACTAAGTGAGCTACGATTTCTCTTCACCCAGGATCGTCAAATGGCACAAGGGGATTGGATACATTAATAGCCCACATGACAAGCACAAAAAAAAAATATTTTGACTCCCCCTAATTAGATCTATGTGACTAACTAGTATTAAAACGACAAACAAACAAGCTAACTAATGTTCTTGGCCTGCTCGTCTTGAAGAAAATATGTTAGAAGTTTAACATCTGGTCTTGGATGACCATGAAATAACTACACAAATGTTAGTTAAAACAAGCACATTCACCAACAAAATAGGTTAGAGGGTCAGTACTAAGAAATAGAAGAAAACAAACCCTGGAAATGAAGTTTTAAGTCACTGTTTTTACCTCAGAGATGCCTCTATTTGGGGTAGAATCGCCCCTGTTGATGGCAGGATCGCCTCTATTGAGGGAAAGGTCGCCTATTTTGGGGCAGGGTCGCCTATCTGAGGGCATGGTCGCCTATCTTAGAGCATGGTCGCCTATCTTAGGGAAAGGTTAGGAACCACCTAACAAGCCTGCCACCAACCACTAGTTTGTTCATGAGATATCTTATTGTTGTGTGGTCAATGTGTATGAACACTAAATACCTTGTAATATAATATTTGAATTTTTTTACTACATTAACTACTGCCAACATCTCCTTCTTTGTCACTATATAATTGAGTTATGCCCCTTTTATATTTTTGTTGATGTAATATATGGCATACTCTTTATTTCCTTCATTTTGTCCAAGAATAACTCCTATAGCAAATTAGAAGCATCTATATGGATATGGAAAGGTAAGCTCCAATTTGATCCTCTCGAGATAGGATTTTTAGTTAATGTTGCCTTGAGTGCTTCAAAGGAATGTTGACAAGCAGTTATCCATTCAAATTCAAGATCTTTTGATATTAAGACACATAGTGGGGCTGCAAGTTTCCTAAAGTCTTGTATGAATCTCCTATAATACTCAACATGTCCTAGGAATTTTCTAACATCTTTTTTGTCTTTGAGGCACAGTGAGTGTTGATATCACCTAAACAAAATTCGGGTCCACTTGAATTCCTTCATTTGACACAAAATGTCCTAATAAAATCCCCTCAGTCATCATCATGTTGCATTTTTCATGACTCAGGCAGAGGTTATTTCTTGACACCTCTTTAGTACCTTCTCTAAATTGTCAAGTGCTTCATCATAGGTATTCCCATAAGTTGTGAAATCATCCATGTAAAGCTCCATGGAATCATGTGTAAAGTCTAATAATATGCTCAGTAATACCATCTGGAAGGTGGTTGTTTCATTGCATAGCCCAAATAGAAAGACATAATAAGCATATGTACCCCAAGGGCATGTGAAATTTGTCTTGTCCTCGTCTTCTAATGCTATCTTAGTTTGATTATAGACACTAAATCCATCCAAAAAGGAAAAGTACTTCTTGCCTACTAATGAATCAAATACTTGGTCAATGAAGCAAAGTGGAAAGTGGTCCCTCCTCGTAGTAGCATTCGATTCTCAATAGTCAACACACTCTCTACTTTTATCCTTTTTAGGGACAATTACTAGGGGTCACAACCATTGACTATAAGAGATGGGATAGATAAATTCTGCATCAAGTATTTTTTGCAATTTCAATTTAACTATATCATGGATTGTAGGGTTCATCTTCCTTTGGGGTTGTCTAACTAGATTGTAGTATTCATCATCCATATGCTACCTCATAACGCAACCACCCGTAAAACTTTAGCCCAAACGGACACCCGAGTCAAAAGTTATGGCCTCCAAAAGTTTATGCATCAAAATCAAAACTCGTAAAATAAAGTCTAGGTGATTGGGATGGATGATTTGATGATGGATATGGACTCTAATGATGTTCTAAGAAGGACCTATGTGATTTGGTCAAAGAAATGATGGCTTTCAAAAGGAAATGAAGATGACGAGAAGACGGATTAAGGTCTTCTTTTCAAAAAATTTGCCTATCTCGGTGGCAAGGTCGCCCAACTAGGGTGTAAGGCCACCCAAGTCAAGGGAAAGGTCACCCAACTCAAAGGAAAGGTCACCCAACTCAAGGGAAAGGTATTCAAACTCAAAGGAAAGGTCACCCAACTCAATTCCAGGGTCTCCAAAGTCAATGGCAAGGTCGCCCAAGTCAAGGGCAGGGTCACCCAAGTTAAGGGCAAGGTCTCCCAACTCAAGGGAAAGGTCACCCAGGTCAAGGGAAAGTGTCCCAAGTCAAGGGAAAGGTCGCCCAACTAATTTTTGGACTTGTCTAAATTAGAAAAGGGTCAAATAGACTATTGAAATGGGCGAACGGACCTTTAGAAAGGGTAATCGAGCGCTCAGAATAGTGAAACGGATGCTCAGAACGAGCAAACGGACACTTAGAATAGGGTAATAGATGCTTACAATGGGAAAACAAATGCTTGGAATGGGGAAATAGATGCTCAGAATGGAGAAACGTATGCTTGGAACGTTGAAACGGATGCACAGAATGGTCAAACGTATGCTCAAGTCGAGCAAATGGATGCTCGGAATGGGGAAACAGATGCGCAGAGCAGGAAAATGGGGCAAGGTCTCCCAACTCAAGGGAAAGGTCACCCAATTCAAGGGCAAGGTCACCCAGATTAAGGGAAAGGTCACCCAAGCTAAGGTAGAATCTCCCCTCTTGGTGAAACAGGCTAATTTGATGGGTTGTTTGATTGACAATGACTCAAACAGAGAGCATAATCGCCCCTATTCAGGGCATGGTTGCCTCTGTTGAGGTCAAGTTTTCCCCTATAGGGAAAGGTCACCCTTGTTAGGGAAAGGTCTCCCCTTGTTGAGGGAAAGGTCGCCCCTATCAACAAACCTAGACTTAACTTGTATAAAAACAGTTATGGCAAAGGACCGAAAACACAGCGAACAACAAGCTTAAGCTAAGTCTAACTTAACTAAGCAGAAATTCATTGGTTTTGCATAGAAAAGATAGTTCAAGCAGCACAATACTAAGATTAGTAAGATGGGTATGGCTAACACAGTCCTCTAACCAGGCTGAATAAGGTGATCTAGGTAGTCCTTGATATACACACGGTATGTGAGGCACAACCGTGAACACCAGCCCATCGCAGGCGTGAGTCAAAATCCCTAGTGAGGTACTATAAACTTGGACCAAATTTTCACGTCTTATCTAGGTATCAACCTAGCTTCGACGCTCTGCCAGACACGTGACTGGATTTGGGTATAGCTTTTGCTCTCCCCCCTCTATATACCCTGCTGGTACACGTGGTTAGGATCATCCCTTGGGGTGATGAAATCACCAAGCAGGTCCTACTAAAAGAAGACACTAAACATTTTTGGCTAATCTCCAAGCTCACACGAAGTGCAAGGGGAAAGCTTGAATGATCTAGGGCATCGTAGGTAACACAAAGGACTAAGTGAGCTATGATTTCTCTTCACCTGGGATTAGAAAATGGTGCAAGGGGATTGGATATGTCAATAGCCCAATCGAAAGGCACAACAAACCATTATTTTGACTCCCCCTAATTAAATCTATGTGCCTAACTAGTATAAAAATGACAAAAAAAACAAGCTAACTAATGTTCTTAGCCTGGTCATCCTGTAGAAATATGTTAGAAGTTTAACCTCCAATCTTGGACAACCATGAAATAATTGCACAAAAGTTAGTTTAAACAAGCACATTCACCAAAAAAATAGGTTATAGGTTCAGTACTAATAAATAGAAAGAAACAAACCATAGAAATGAAGTTTAAGTCATTGTTTTTACCTCAGAGATGCCTCTATCTAGGGAAGAATTGCCCCTATTAAGGGCGGGGTCACCCCTATTGAGGGAGAAGTCCCCTATTCTAGGGCAGGTTTGCCTATATTAGGGCAAGGTTTCCTATGTTAGGGCATGGTCAGCTGTCTTAGGGAAAGGTCAGGAACCACCTAACAAGCCTGCCACCAACCAGTAGTTTGTTCATGAGATATCTTATTGTTGTGTGGTCCAAGCACAACTCCTATAGAAAATTAGAAGCATCTATATGGATATGGAAAGGTAAGCTCCAATTTGATCCTCTCAAGATAGGAGTTTTGGTTAATGTTGCCTTGAGTGCTTCAAAGGAATGTTGACAAGCAGTTGTCCATTCAAATTCAACATCTTTTGATAGTAAGACAAATAGTGGGGCTGAAAGTTTCCTAAAGTCTTGTATGAATCTCCTGTAATACTTAGCATGTCCTAGGAAACTTCTAATATATTTTTTGTCTTTGAGGCATAGGGAGTATTGATATCACCTCAATTTTGTTTGGGTCCACTTGAATTCCTTCATTTGACACAAAATGTCCTAATACAATCCCTTAAGTCATCACCATGTAGCATTTTTCATCACTTAGGGACAGTTTACTTTCTTGACACCTCTTTAGTACCTTCTCTAAATTGTCAAGTGCTTCATCATAAGTATTCCCATAAGTTGTGAAATCATCCATGTAAACCTCCATGGAATCATGTGCAAAGTCTAATAATATGCTCAATACTACCCTATGGAAGGTGGTTGTTGCATTGCATAGCCCAAATGGCAAGACATAATAAACATATGTACCCCAAGGGCATGTGAAATTTGTCTTGTCCTGGTCTTCTAGTGCTATCTTAATTTGATTATAGCCACTAAATCCATCCAAAAAGGAAAATTACTTCTTGCCTACTAATGAATAAAATACTTGGTCAATGAAGGGGAGTGGAAAGTGGTCCTTCCTAGTAGTAACATTTGACTCTAAGTAGTCTACACACACTCTCTACTTTTCTTCTTTTTAAGGAAAATTACTAGGGGTGACACCCATTGACTATAAGAGATGGGATAGATAAAGTCTACATCAAGTAATTTTTGCAATTCTGATTTAACTATATCATGGATTGTAGGGTTCATCTTCCTTTGGGGTTGTCTAACTAGATTGCAGGGTTCATCATCCACATGGAACCTCCTAACGCAACCACCCATAAAATTTTAGCCCAAACGGACACCTAAGTCAAAAGTTATGGCCTCCGGTAGTTTTTGCATCAAAATCAAAACCTGTAAAACAAATTCTAGGTGATTGGGATTGATGATTTCATGATGGATATGGACTCTAATGATGTTCTAAGAAGCTCCTATGTGATTTGGTTGAAGAAACGATGACTTTCAAAAGGAAACAACAATGATGAGAAGACAAATGAAGGTCTGCTTTTGGGAAAATTTGTCTATCTGGGTGGCAAGGTCACTCAACTAGGGTGCAAGGTCGCCCAAGTCAAGGGCAAGGTCGTCCAACTCAAGTGTAGGGTCACCCAAGGCAAGGGCAAGGTAGCCCAAGTTAAGGGCAAGGTCATCTAAGTTACAGGAAAGGTCACCCAAGTCAAGTGCAAGGTCGCCCAACTCAAGGGCAAGGTCACCCAAGTCAAGGGCAAGGTTGCCCATGTTAAGGGAAAGGTCTCCCAAGTCAAGGCGAAGGTCGCCCAACTAGTTTTTGGACTTGTTTGAATAAGAAAAGGGTCAAACGAACTATCGAAATGGGTGAACAGACCTTTGGAACGGGCAAACAAACGCTCAAAACAGGGAAACGGATGCTCAGAATGGGTAAATAGATAATCGAAACAGAGAAACAGATACTCAAAATGGGAAAATAGATGCTCAGAATGGGGAAACGGATGCTCGAAACGGGGAAACGGATGCTCAGAAAAGGGAAACGGAAGCTCAGAATGGGGAAACAGGGCAAGGTCACCCAAGTTAAGGGCAAGATCGCCCCTATTAGGGCAAGGTCACCCTTGTTGAGGGCAAGGTCGCCTTTTTCAACAGACTTGAACTTAACTTGGATGAAAACGATTATGGAAAAGGACCTAAAACACAGCGAACAACAAGTTGAAGGTAAGGCTAACTTAAATAAGCAAATATTCACTGGTTTTACATAGAAAAGACAGTTCAAGCAGCACAATACTAAGATTAATAAGATGGGTATTGCTAACATGGTCCTCTAACTAGGCTGAACAAGGAAATCTAGGGAGTCATCAATATACGCATAGTACATGAGGCACAACCATGAATACCATCCCTTCATAGGCATGAGTCGGAAGCCCTAGCGAGGTACTAAAAACTTGGACCGACTCTTCACGTCTTATCTAGGTATCACCCTAGCTTCAATGCTCTGCCAGAAACGACGTGAATGGATTGGGGTACAGCATTCTCTCTCCCCCCTTTATATACCCCGCTGGTACACGTGGTTGGGATCATCCCTTGGGGTGATGAAATCCCCAAGCAGGTCCCACTGAAAAAAGACACTAAACAATTTCAGCTAATCCCCAGGCTCACATGAAGTGCAAGGGGAAAGCTTGAGTAATCTAGTGCCTCCTAGGTATCACAAAGGACTAAGTGAGCTATGATTTCTCTTCATCCAGGATCACCAAATGGCACAAGGGGATTGGATACATCAATAGCCCACTTGAAAATCACAACAAACATAAATTTTGACTCCCCCTAATTAGATATATGTCCCTAACTAGTATGAAAACAACAAATAAACAAGATAACTAATATTCTTCGCCTACTCGTCTTGAAGAAAATATATTAGAAGTTTAACCTCCGGTCTTGTACAACCATGAAACAGCTACACAAACATTAGTTAAAACAAGCACATTCACCAAAAAAACATTTTAGAGGGTTAGTACTAAAAAACAGTAAGAAACGAACCCTGGAAATGAAGTTTAAGTCACTGTTTTTACCTCAGAGATGCCTTTGTCTGGGGAAAAATCGTCGTTGTTGAGGCTGGGGTTGCCCCTGTTGAGGGCAAGGATACTTGTTCTAGGGAAAGGTCACCTATCTTGCGACATGGTCGCCTATCTTAGGGCATGGTCACTTGTCTTAGGGCAAGGTCAGGAACCACCTAACAAGCTTGCCACCAACCACTGGTTTGTTCATGAGATATCTTATTGTTATGTGGTCAGTGTGTATGAATATTGAATACCCTGTAATATAATATTTGAATTTGTTTATTGCATAAACTACCTGCCAACATCTCCTTCTTTGTCACTATATAATTGAGTTCTACCCCTTTTATATTTTTGTTGATGTAATATATGGCATACTCTTTATTTCCTATATTTTGTCCAAGCACAACTCCTATAGAAAATTAGAAGCATCTATATGCATATGGAAAGTTAAGCTGCAATTTGATCCTCTCAAGACAGGAGTTTTATTTAATGTTGCCTTCAATGCTTCCAAGTAATATTGACAAGCAGTTGTCTATTCAAATTCAACATCTTTTGATAGTAAGACAAATAGTGGCGCTACAAGTTTGCTAAAGTCTTGTATGAATCTACTATAATACTCAGCATGTCCTAGGAAACTTCTAACATCTTTTTTGTCTTTGAGGCATAGGGAGTGTTGATATCACCTAAATTTTGTTGGATTCCACTTGAATTCCTTCATTTGACACAAAATTTCCTAATACAATCCCCTCAGTCATCATCATGTAGCATTTTTCATGACTCAGGGACAGGTTATTTTCTTGACACCTCTTGAGTACCTTCTCTAAATTGCCAAGTGTTTCATCATAGGTATTCCCATAAGTTGTGAAATCATCCATGTAAACCTCAGTGGAATCGTGTGCAAAGTATAAGAATATGCTCATTATTTCCCTCTTGAAGGTGGTTATTGCATTGCATAGCCCAAATGGCAAGACATAATAAGCATATGTACCCCAAGGGCATATGAAATTTGTCTTGTCCTGGTCTTCTAATGCTATCTTAATTTTATTATAGCCACTAAATCCATCCAAAAATGAAAAGTAATTCTTTCCTACTAATGAATCAAATACTTGGTCAATGAAGGGGAGTGGAAAGTGGTCCTTCCTAGTAGTAGCATTCGATTCTCACAAGTCTACACACACTATCCACTTTTCTCCTTTTTAAGGACAATTACTAGTGGTGAAACCCATTTACTGTAAGAGATAGGATAGATAAAGTTTCCAATAGCTAACTTTTGCAATTCTAATTTAACTATATCATGGATTGCAAGGTTCATCTTCCGTTGGGGTTGTCTAACTGAATTATAGGGTTCATCATCCACATGCCACCTCATAATGCAACCACCCATAAAATTTCATCCCAAACGGACTCCCAAGTCAAAAGTTATGGCCTCCAGAAGTTTTTGCATCAAAATCAAAACTCATAAAATGAAGTCTAGGTGATTGAGATGGATGATTTGATGATGGATATGGACTCTAATAATGTTCTAAGAAGCACCTATGTGATTTTTTCTAAGAAATGATGACTTTCGAAAGGAAACGAGGATGACGAGAAGACTGATGAAGGTCTACTTTTGCAAAAATTTGTCTATCTAGGTGGCAAGGTTGCCCAACTAGGGAGCAAGGTCATCCAAGTCAAGGGAATGGTCGCCCAACCCAAGTGTAGGGTAACCCAAGTCAAGGGAAAGGTCACCCAAGTAAAGGGCAGGGGCGCCCAAGTCAAGGGCAGGGGCACCAAAGTAAAGGGTGGGTTCGCCCATGTTAAGGGAAAGGTAGCCCAAGTTAAGGGCAAGGTCATCCAATTCAAGGGAAAGGTGACCCAAGTTATGGGAAAGGTCAAAAAAGTAAAGGGAAAGGTTGCCCAACTAGTTTCCAGACTTGTCTAAATCATAAAAGGGTCAAATGGACTATCAAAATGGAGAACAAACCTTCAAAATGGGAAAACAGACGCTTGAAACGAGGAAACGGATGCTCGAAATTGATAAACGGATGCTCGGAACAGGGAAACATATGCTGTGAATGGGAAAATGCATGCTCTAAATGGGGAAACGGATGCTCGTAACGTGGAAACAGATGCTTAGAATGAGTTAACAGAAGCTTAGAACGGGTAAAAATATGCCCAGGCCAAGAAAACGGATGCTCGGAAAAGGGAAACAAATGCTCAATACGGGGAAACAGACACTCGGAATGGACAAACGGGGCAAGGTCTCCCAACTCAAGGGAAAGGTTGTCCAAGTTAAGGGCAAGGTCACCCAAGTTAAGGCAGAATCACCCCTTTCAGTTAAATAAGCAAATTTGATGGGTTGTTTGACTGATAGTGACTTAGAGAGAGAGCATAATCGCCCTTGTTTAGGGAAGGGTCACCTTTGTTGAGGGAAAGGTTGCCCATGCTAGGGAAAGGTCGCCCCTATCATCAGACTTGGACTTAACTTGGATGAAAATTGTTATGGAAAAGGACTGACAACACAGCAAACAACAAGTTGAAGGTAATGTTGACTTCACTAAGTAGAAATTCACTACTTTTGCATAGAAAAGATAGTACAAGAAGCATAATCTTAAGATTAGTAAGATGGGTATGGCTAACATAGTCCTCTAGCTAGGTTGAACAAGGCAATCTAGGGAGTCCTCGATATACACATGGTATGTGAGGCACAACCGTGAACACCAGCCCATCACAGGCATGAGTAGTAAGCCTCGACGAGGTACTGGAAACTTGGACCAACTCTTCACGTCTTATCTAGGTATCACCATAGCTTCAACGCTTCACCAGACACAACGTGATTAGATTGGGGTAGAACTTTGGCTCTCCCCCCTCTATATACCCCACCAGTACACGTGGTTGGGATCATCCCTTGGGGTGATGAAATCCCTAAGTAGGTCTCACTAAAAGAAGACACTAAAAAATTTTAGCTAATCCCCAGGCTCACAAGAAGTGCAAGGGAAAAGCTTGAATGATCTAATGCCTCCTAGGTAACATAAAGGACTAAGTGAGCTACGATTTCTCTTCACCCAGGATCACCAAATGGCGCAAAGGGATTGGATACATCAATATCCCACTTGAAAAGCATAGCAAACAATTATTTTGACTCCCCCTAATTAGATCTATGTGCCTAACTAGTATGAAAATGACAAACACACAAGCTAACTAATTTTCTTGGTCTACTTGTCCTACAGCAAATATGTTAGAAGGTTAACCTCCGGTCTTGGAAAACTGTGAAACAGTTGCACAGACATTAGTTAAAACATGCACATTTACACACAAAATAGGTTAAAGGGTTAATACTAAGAAACAACAAGAAACGAACCCTGGAAATGAAGTTTAAGTCACTATTTTTACCTCAGAGACACCTCTATCTAGGGCAGAATCACCCCTATTGAGGGCGGGGTCGCCCCTGTTGAGGGCAAGGTCACCTATTCTGGGGCAGGGTTGCCTATCTTAGGGCATGGTCGCCTGTCTTAGGGCATCGTCATATGTCTTAGGGAAAGTTCAAGAATCACCTAACAATCGTGAACATCAACCTGTCACAGGCGTGATTTGGAAGCCCCATCAAGGTATTGGAAACTTGGACCAACTATTCATGTCTTATCTAGGTATCACTCTAGCTTTGATGTTGCGCCAAACACGACGTGATTGGATTGGGATACAGATATGGCTCTCCCTCCTTTATATACCCTACCGATATACGTGGTTGGGATCGTCCCTTGGGGTGATGAAATCCCTAAGCAGGTCCCGCTAAAAGAAGACACTAAATGTTTTCAGCTAATCCTCAGGCTCACACGAAGTGCAAGGGAAAATATTTAATGATCTAGTACCTCCTAGGTAACATAAAGGACTAATTGAGCTACGATTTCTCTTCACCTAGGATCGCCAAATGGCACAAGGGGATTGGATACGTCAATAGCCCAATTGACAAGCACAGTAAACAATTATTTTGACTCCCCCTAATTAGATCTATGTGCCTAACTAGTATGAAAATGACAAACAAACAAGCTAACTAATGTTCTTGGTTTGCTCATCCTACAACAAATATGTTAGAATTTTAACCTCTAGTCTTGGACAACCGTGAAACAGCTACACAAACATTAGTTAAAACATACACATTTACACACAAAACATATTAAAGGGTTAGTACTAAAAAATAGCAAGAAAAAAACCCTGGAAATGAATTTTAAGTCATTATTTTTACCTTAGAGATGCCTTTGTCTGGGGAAGAATCCCCCCTGTTGAGGGCGGGGTCACCCCTGTTGAGGGCAAGGTCATTTGTTCTGCAGCAAGGTCACCTATCTTAGGGCATGGTCACCTATCTTAGGGCATGGTCATCTGTCATAGGGTAAGGTCAGGAGCCTCCTAACAAATCTGCCACCAACAACTAATTTGTTCATGAGATATCTTATTGTTTTGTGGTCAATGTGTATGAACACTAAATACCCTCTAATATAATATTTAAATTTGTTTACTACATAAACTACTACCAACATCTCCTTCTTTGTCACTATATAATTGAGTTCTACCCCTTTTATATATTTGTTGATGTAATATATGGCATACTCTTTATTTCCTTCACTTTTTCCAAGCACAACTCCTATAGAAAATTAGAAGCATCTATATGGATTTGGAAAGGCAATTTCCAATTTGATCCTCTCAAGACAGGAGTTTTGGTTAATGTTGCCTTAAGTGTTTGAAAGGAATGTTGACAAGCAATTGTCCATTCAAATTCAACATATTTTGGTAGTAAGACAACTAGTGGGGCTGCAAGTTTGCTAAAGTCTTGTATGAATCTCCTGTGATACTCAGCATGTCCTTGGAAACTTCTAACATCTTTTTGTCTTTGAGGCACAAGGAGTGTTGATATTACCCCAATTTTGTTGGGGTCCTCTTGAATTTCTTCTTTTGACACAAAATTTCCTATTACAATCCCCTCATTCATCATCATGTAGAGTTTTTCATGACTCGGGAATAGGTTATTTTCTCCTTTTTAGGGACAATTACTAGGGGTGACACCAATTGACTATAAGAGATGGGCTAGATAAAGTCTGCATCAAGTATTTTTTGTAATTTTGATTCAACTATATCATGGATTTCAGGGTTCATCTTCCTTTGGTGTTTTCTAACTAGATTATAGGGTTCATCATCCACATGCCACCTCATAACGCAACCACCCGTAAAATTTCAGCCCAAACAGACACCCGAGTCAAAAGTTATGGCCTCTTAAAGTTTTTCCATCAAAGTCAAAACCCATAAAACGAATTCTAGGTGATTGGGATGGATGATTCAATGATGGATATGAACTCTAATGATGTTCTAAGAATCACCTATGTGATTTGGTTGAAGAAACGATGACTTTCAAAAGGAGACGATGATGACGAGAAGACAAATGAAGGTCTGCTTTTGAGAAAATTAACCTATCTGGGTGGCAAGGTCGCCCAACTAGGGTGCAGGGTTGCCAAAGTCAAGGGCAAGGTCGCCCAACTCAAGGGAAAGGTCACCAAACTCAAGTGCAGGGTCACCCAATTCAAGGTCAAAGTTTCCCAAGTGAAGGGCAGGATCATCCAAATCAAAGGAAGGGTCACCCAAGTTAAGGGCAAGGTCACCCTTGTTAAGGGAAAAGTCACCAAACTCTAGTTCAAGGTCACCCAACTATTTTCTAGACTTTTCTAAATCATAAAGGGTCAAACAGACTATCGAAATGGGTGAACGGACCTTCGCAATGGCCAAACGGACGCTCGAAATGGGAAAACAGATGCTCAGAATGGGAAAACAGAGGCTCTGAACAGGGAAACGAATGCTCTTAATGGGTAAATGGATGCTCAGAATGTGGAAATGGATGCTCAGAAAGGGGAAACAGATGCTCCAAATGGGAAACGGATGCTCAGAATGGGCAAACGAATGCTCAAAATAGGCAAATAGATGCTTAGAATAGGGAAATGGATGATCGGAATGGGGAAATGGACGCTTGGAATGGGAAAATGGGGAAAGGTCACCTAATTTCAGGGAAAGTTCGCCCAATTCAAGGGGAAGGTTGCCCAAGTTAAGGGAAATTTCATCCAAGTTAAGGCAAAATCGCCCCTCTTGGTGAAACTAGCAAACTTGATGGGTTGTTTAACTGACAGTGACTTAGATAGAGAGCAGAATCGTCCTTGTTCGAGGTCGGGTCACCTTTGTTGAGGGAAAGGTCACCCATGTTGAGGGCTAGGTCACCCCTATCAGTAAACCTCAACTTAACTTGGATGAAAATGGTTATAGCAAAGGACCGAAAACAAAACAAACAACAAGCCAAAGGTAAAGCTGACTTGACTAAGCAGAAATTCACTAGTTTTGCACAGAAAAGATAGTTCAAGCAGCAAAATCCTAAGATTAGTAAGATGGATATGGCTAACACGGTCCTCTAACTAGGTTGAACAAGGCGATCTAGGGAGTCCTCGATATACGTATGCTACATAAGGCAAAATTGTGAATACCATCCCATCACAGGTGTGAGTCGGAAGCCCCAGTAAGGTACTATAAACTTTGAACAACTCTTCACGTCTTATCTAGGTATCACCCTAGCTTCAACGCTACATAATACATGACATGACTAGATTGGGGTACAACTTTGGCTCTCCCCTATTTATATACCCCGCCAGTACACGTGGTTGGGATCATCCCTTGGGGTGATGAAATTTGCAAGCAGGTCCCACTAGAAGAAGACACTAAAGATTTTTGGCTAATCCCTATGCTCACACAAAGTGCAAGGGGAAAGCTTGAACAATCTAGTGCCTCCTAGGTAACACAAAGGACTAAGTGAGCTACAATTTCTCTTCACCCAGGATCACCAAATGGTGCAAGGGGATTGGATACATCAATAGCCCACTTGACAAGCAATGCAAAAAAATATTTTGACTCCCCCTAATTAGATCTATGTGCCTAACTAGTATGAAAACGACAAACAAACAAGGTAACTAATGTTCTTGGCCTACTCGTCCTACAGCAAATATGTTAGAAGTTTAAACTTTGATCTTCGAAAAATGTGAAACAGTTGCACAAACATTAGTTAAAACAAGAAAATTCACCAAAAAAAAAATTAGATGATTAGTACAAAGAAACATCGAGAAACAAACCCTGGAAATGAAGTTTAAGTCATTGTTTTTACCTCAGCGACGCCTATGTCTAGGGCAGAATAGCCCCTGTTCAAGGCAACGTCACTTGTTTTTTGCCAGGATCACCTATCTTAGGGCATGGTTGCGTGTCTTAAGGGATGGTCACCTGTCTTAGGGAAAGGTCAAGAACCACCTAACAAGCCTACCACCAACCACTAGTTTGTTCATGAGATATCTTATTGTTGTGTGGTCAGTGTGTATGAACACTGAATGCCCTATAATATAATATTTGAATTTTTTTACTACATAAACTACTGCCAACATCTCTTTCCTTGTCACTATATAATTGAGTTCTGCCCCTTTTATATTTTTTTTGATGTAATATATGGCATACTCTTTATTTCCTTCATTTTTTCCAAGCACAACTCCTATAGAGTATTAGAAGCATATATATGGATATGGAAAGGTAAGCTCCAATTTGATCCTCTCAATACAGGAGTTTTGATTAATGTTGCCTTGAGTGCTTCAAAGGAATGTTGATAGATAGTTTTCCATTCAAATTTAACATCTTTTGATAGTAAGACAAATAGTGGGGCTGCAAGTTTGCTAAAGTCTTGTATGAATCTCCTATAATACTCAGCATGTCCTAGGAAACTTCTAACATCTTTTTTGTCTTTGAGGCATAGGGAGTGTTGATATCACCTCAATTTTGTTGGGTTCTACTTGAATTCCTTCATTTGACACAAAATTTCTTAATGCAATCCCCTCAGTCATCATCATGTAGCATTTTTCATGACTCACGGATAGGTTATTTTCCTGACACCTCTTTAGTACCTTCTCTAAATTTCCAAGTGCTTCATCATAGGTATTCCCATAAGTTGTGAAATCATCCATGTAAACCTCCATGGAATCATGTGCAAAGTCTAAGAATATGCTCAGTACTGCCCTCTGGAAGGTGGTTGTTGCATTGCATAGCCCAAATGGAAAGACATAATAAGCATATGTACCCCAAGGGCATGTGAAAGTTGTCTTGTCCTGGTCTTCTAGTGCTATCTTAATTTGATTATAGCCCCTAAATCCATCCAAAAAGGAAAAGTACTTCTTTCCTACTAATGAATCAAATACTTGGTCAATGAAGGGGAGTGTAAAATGGTCCTTCCTAGTAGTAGCATTTTATTCTGAGTAGTCTACACACACTCTCCACTTTTCTCCTTTTTAGGGACAATTAGTAGGGGTGACAACCATTGACTATAAGAGATGGGATAGATAAAGTCTACATCAAATAATTTTTGCAATTTTGATTTAAATATATCATGGATTGTAGGGTTCATCTTACTTTGGGGTTTTCTAACCAGATTGTAGGGTTCATCATCCACATGCCACCTCATAACGCAACCACCCATAAAATTTCAGCCCAAATGGACACCTGAGTCAAAAGCTATGGCCTCCGGAAGTTAACTTGTAAAACAAAGTCTAGGTGATTGGGATGGATGATTTGATGATGGATATGCACTCTAATGATGTTCTAAGAAGCACCTATGTGATTTGGTCGAAGAAACAATGACTTTCGAAAGGAAACAACGATGATGAGAAGATGGATGAAGGTCTGCTTTTTGGAAAATTCACATATTTGGGTGGCAAGGTCACCCAACTAGGGTGCAAGGTCACCCAAGTCAAGGGAAAGGTCTCCCAACTCAAGGGAAAGGTCGCCCAACTCAAGTACAGGGTCGCCCAAGTCAAGGGCAAGGTCACC
>VDFB02362521.1:0-31744 GCA_007258455.2 Sequoia sempervirens | reverse complement strand
TTCCACAACATAGAAATTTCCGCATAGGCTACGTTGTCCAACTTAATCATCGAGGGAGTTTCTAGAAAAATGATTCTCATGCTGATGGGGAACACCTCGCCTTGTTGGACCCTCTAAGACCCTGTGTCTTCAACTTGCAATCTTATGATTACCCTCAGAAATTGTAGTACTGTGCATGTGTTTCAAAACGACAATAAAGTTACTAATGCATTGGAAAATCTTGGCACCTTCACACCAAATTTAGTAATATGGGATAATATCCTTCATATCCCTGGTCATGTGTGCGATTTAATTCACCATGACGCTAAAGTACTGCCAATTTGAGATTGAGTTGGATATGCTGTCAGCTCTTGTTGATATTTTCCGCACTTTTCATTTATGGAAAATTAACCCTTCTAATCTGACTTTTTATAAACACATTAGCTAGCAGCTCTAGCTTTTATTGAGTCATTTCTCCAATCTCTGTGGCCCTATTCTAAAGTTTGAGATTTCTACAATGGGAGTTGATCTGGTTTAGGAACAGCCTAATAGTTGTGAGGTGTGGAAACAAGAGAAGGATGTATGGACCATCTTGCAGTGAGGTAAGCTGGCCTCATTTATGGAAGGGATGTAGAGGCATGAGCCCAAGATTTTGGGGGCATTCACTACCTCCTGGGTGAACGGAACTATCACTATCAGTGAGACCTCATTCACAGTGACTACTGAGTTAATTGCATAAATGACGAGGCTATCTTTGGGGGGAGTGTACATCCCTCATAAATCCAAAGGCCACTATCAAAGGGACATAGAATGCTTCTTGAAAGATGGTGAGAAGGTGAATAGACTCCATAATGGCTTTAATCATGCAGACCTGTCTGGTATTTAAAGTAAAGTTACTGAGGTCTTCATGAGGTAGGTTATGCTCGAGGGGAAGTTCCATCACTTTCATGCTCATTTATTTCCAATGCTTAATCACCTCTAGTATAATGTAAAAATGAATTTCGTCTTTTGGATTTTTTCCTCACTGGAGGAAACTATAAAAAATGTTCAGGGTAAAAAAAAGAATTTACCCATTCACTAGAGTCTTATCTTTCATCTCTATAAGTACCATGTCACTATTTTACCCTCCCCTGCCACTATTAAAAAGAAAACTTTGATAATTCATGACCCCACCGAACCCCCTACAAACCCCAGTCTCTCCATTACCCTTGATGAAACCCCCATGTCATTCGGTGTTGCTCCTAGGCCTATGGAAAAGCCTCTGCTAATGAGGATTCCACTCCCTACCCCATCAATTGCATCCCCTTGTTAGAACCCACAACTATTACTTCTGATTCGGATGAATCAGAAAACTTGGATGACGATGTGTTGTGGAACCCCACCCCTGCCAACTCTCCCAAGAACTCCCTTGCCCATGCTGAGGTCTCTAATGTCCTTACTACCCCCTTATTTTAAACCCTAACCTCCCAAATTCCCCCAACCTCTGTATAAATTTGGAGGGGACCCATACTGAACCTAGGGTGGGTTTTAACTCTAGTGCTTCAAATGATGCCCTCTACAAAAAAAATAATGAAATCTCTAGGACGATTAATGTCCAAAATGATATTTTGAAGTGGTTGTTGGGCCAACTAGTTACAACCAAAGAGAGAATCCAGACACTAGAAAGTAAGTTTTTGTAGTAGTAGGTCCCATGGTTGGGTGAGGTGGAGGACAATGCCCACTAGGATCTAATTACCTCCTTGGCCAAGTTTTTTGAGAGGTGGGCCAATTTGGAGAAGGAGTTGAAAGAGTAGAGAGCCATTGTCAATATAGAGGATGATAAAAGGAATTTACAAATGGAGATTAAGGCTATTCATAATAATCAAGAGAAAACCACTCAATGCCTTAGGGTTATCACTAACTACAACAAAGAGACCATGAAGAACACCACCCTCACCATTCAAATGTTTCAATAGGAATTAAGGAAGAACCAAGGTAAAAGGGTGGTTGATGATGACAAGGATGATAGTCACACACAGAAGAAAGGTAAAATGGTTAAAACATCGACCTGGGATGCCATGATGGATACTTAGGCTACTCAGAAAGCCCCCCTAACTTTTGAAGAGAAGCTCCAATTTTTGTCTTGGAAATGGAATGCTATCGGTGGTCTCAATTTGTTGGGAGACCTGTAGGTGTCTTATGGTTTTGTGCTGGTCTTTGTTTTGTGTGTTTTCACTGTTTCTTTTTGTTAGACAAACTATTCACGTTTAAGTTTGTGTTTTAATTTTGGCTTGGCATCTCACTTCTCGTGAACCCCTCATTCACCTCTATGGTTGTTTTGTTATGGGTACTGGCCCTTCCAATCTTAATCTAATCAAAACATATTATAAGTATTAATTATTCTATTTATAGAAAATTATCTTATAATAACACATTAAAAGAACATTTTATTTATAGTTTTCTAATTATCATATTATAGCCGTAACTATATGAAAGCATGAATTCCCACAAGAAAATCAAATATGAGAGTATAATGCTATATGTAACTCCAAACAATATTATTATAATATATATAATTAATATTAAAACTAATAAATGGATAACAATCAAAATATAGTTATAAGATGGTAAATAATGTATTTTAAAATATCTAAAATATAAAAATATGCAAATTAGAAAGCTATGGAATAATATCTAAATTTTTTATTTATTATAAGATAATATATACATTTATTATAGTTAAAAATAATTAACTATAAAATACCTATAGATAATATTAAAATTAAATAAAGGGCTAACTATATACTATAGATTATAAGAAGATAATTTGAAATATTTATTATAAGATAGTATACTTGTCTTACTATATTATGCTATTTATACTTGGTTATATTTCTTTTATGTTAACGTACACAAATAGAAAGATATAATATGATACCTCTAAGTACAACAAACAAATAATTAAAAGAGACAATTAGATAATAAAATACTTATAATACACTTAAAAATAATCCTTTCTAAACAAAAATATAATTAGAGATGGTAGACTATAAAATGAAATTTAAAATATTATATTTACAACACTATATTATTAAAAATCATATATTATAAAATGAACTATAAATAAATTAAATATTAGTATAATATATCTATAGATAATACTTATGAGCTCCAACTTGAGGTCGATCATTGGCTTTAAGGAAGGGAGGAAAAGGAAGGGGAGAACACAAATGAGATTCAACATGAGGCTGATCATTGTCTAGAAGGAAGGGATGAATGCACTAAGGGAAGGGGGGTGGGGAAGGGAAGACACGGGGAGCAACAAAGAGGAATGGAGAACTAGAGAGGAGGGGAAAACAATTTATTAAGGTGGTTTAAAAGGATCTCAGGTGAAACTTAAATTCCAACCACCATCCTAGTTTAGGTTGGAGGGGTTATTATGGATTTCAATGGGGTGATTTGGATAATTTTTTAAATGAAAAAGTAATAACAATCACGAGTAGCCATATATAATATGAAACATTATATAGAAAATATCTAGTTGATTTTTGACATGACATTGAGATTTTTCAAGTACAACAAATTAATCACAACCATGTTATGTCCCCTTTTAATTAATTTCAAATGGGGATCCAATTAGCCCATTCCAACACTTTACATGGGCTATGGTAAGTAATTGAAAAAGTAATTTATTTAATATTAAATTTTGTATGCAAAATATTTTAATTTTTAAGTATTACTATTTAGACCACTTAAATATTAAATATTTAATTTGTGATGGCTCGGCTATTTGAGGCATCGAGAGCTATGGAGTATTTCTAACTAGAAGTTATGAGAGTGGATTTGATTTTATGTTATTCATTTCCCATGAAAGAGGGGATTTCAATTTGTTTCTCTATTTATTTGGAGGTAATTACACATTTGAGAAATCTCATTTTAACATATAGAAACTCTACAAAAAATTGTTTGAAAACTTGTGTGTGTTCATACGAAAATCTTATGTGGATGAAAACCAATTGAAGATAAGAATCAAAGGAAGAAACCCCATTTGTTCAAAGATAAAATTAATTTAGGGATTGCAGTGGAGTTCAAATATTCATAGAATAATTTATTTCATTGTGTGCTTGTTTAGTTGTAGGTTGTAAGTGAAGAAGTGTGTTGTTTCGCTTAGAGTTTGGATTATTATTTTTTTCGAGTGTGTGATGTTTTAGAACATTATTTTAATTATTATTGTTCTATTATATCAATCTACATCATATTTATGGGGTGTAGTTATTCATATCTAGGTTGAAGTCTTCCAATGTTGTCAATGTGTGCATGCTACAATATTATGGTGAGAGATTTTGGCATGATAGTTTCAAACTCTTGCTTCTATTGTGTTTTTTGTTGTTGATTTTTTTTTTGTAGTAGCATATTTTATGTACTTTTATTAGATAATATCAATAGAGGAAGTTGATTATGTTTTCTATGAAAAACTATTGCAAGCTAGTCACCTAAGCATTGGAGAAACTAATGAAATTTGTGGGTATTTCAGTTTATATTTGAAAGTAATTGTATGTGGGTTGTATACCATGATTTGCATTAGATTTTTGTGGTCCATTACTTTTAATTAATTTGGTAAGATGATTCATTTAGGATATTACAATGGTATGAAAGCTATGATATTTCCAACTTATTGGAGAAGATAACCATTGTTGCAATTTATTCATGTTGCATGCTAAGTTTTAAGGCTCCATATCATTGATCAAAAATTTCATGTTAGTATTCATTATTTGGATGTTAGTTTCAATAGTTACATGTTAGTGATCAACACTTGCATGTCAATATTTAGTGTTTGCATGCCAATTTTAGAAGTTATATGTTAGTATTCAATGTTTGATTCTTGGTGAAATAGAGATTTGGTATCATGAATCTTCTTCAAAAGGTACTAATGAAATTGGTCAATATAAAAGAAGAATGAAATAATTATTTGGAAAAATGGGATAGAGATGAAATTTACAAATTTGAATCCCTCAAAGTTTTTAGTCAATATCAATTTTTTTCTAACATATTCAAAAAGCTAATGTCTTTTGATGACTATTTTATTTATCTTGAAAGAAGGAATCTAGATAAGAAAGAGACTTTATGACTGCATAAGAACACAAAAAAAAGAAGAGGAAAGTCAAAAAGTCACCAAGGATGGATAAAAAAGTTTGACATAGTTGAGCCTAAGCCAAATAAAGTTTGTATATAATGAAAAATTCACCATGCAACAATAAAAATTGAAGTTCTTAAAAATTAGTTGAGAAAAGAAAAGCTTTTTTTTTTACAAAGAACATTGGGATCCAATTCAAAGATGTGGGAGCAAATGAAAAGAACTAGAAGAGCTAGAAAATAAAACCATAGAACCATAAGAGATGATGGATACAATAAAAGTGGAAAAGATCAAGGAAGACATTGTGATAGTGGAGCATAAAGAAAAAATGGAAGGTATGAACCTTTTTTTGAAAATAATATTCTAATTCAAGAAATATATGAGGTTAAATCTCAATATGACCTTGTTGGAAAGGCATAAACATTCACATTAGAATAATTCCTTAGCAAATACTAATATTCAATTCGAGTTTGTAAATATTTTCAAATCAACTAATAAAGATAAAAACCTTGATTATTTTTTCAATAATAATACTTGAGGCATGCAAAACTTAGAAAAAATTGATTGTAGCCACTCCATATAGTTCAAAATAATTCATCATAGAAATTATCAAATGATTGGCATAAGGAGGAAGGACAAAACTTGCAACAAGGGGCACATAAAATACTTTTTTAAAATTCAAAGTTGTTTGTTCATAAGAATATAGGATCCATGTAATAAGGTAAGACACATGAAGGCTGAAAATTTTAATGGTTTTAATATCATATGTGCCAATAGACTCACCACCCCATGCAGCCAAATAAGTATATAACTTAATATATCCATGGGTGAGAATTAGGTATACAATGAATTATATGGTGAGAACTAATATAGCTATGAATTATGGATGGCTACATTTCATTGGTAAGCTTCTATAAATTCATAAAGTTAATGAGCTTAAGTTGGCAACTAAAGAGAGGGATATCATAGCTAAGAGGAATTCTCAAGAAGAACAAGTTATTTGGGCAACAAGTTGCTTGTTGATGCACATAATAAAACTATTTTATCATTTGGTAAGCAACATAGACTTTGTTTTTTCTGATAATTATAGTAGGAACATATAATTGAAAGGATAAGTGATGTGTGATGGTTGAGAATTTTAATGGAAATCTCAAGGTTGGTAAAGCAATTGGAATCATAGGTGGTGAAATTAGTGATGTGGCCACCACCAAGTAGGATAAAATCAATTTGGTTTAGCTATGTGTAATGTGTCAGGGAATAATTAACTTGATAAGTAATTTATTGTTTGTCATGTGTAGAGAGTGGTGCTAGAGAATTAAATGAAGAAGAAACCAACAAAGACAATTTCATTTTATAATTTCACTGGCTATAAGATCTTGTGTGCATAATATAATAATTTTCTCTTTTCCTTGAACATTACAATTTATAGAAGATTGTCTTGCCTACACAATAAGATAAAATGTGATCTATGATCATTATGTTGGTGTGGGGCTAATCATTTATCAAATGAATGTATTTTGTTGTTCTTAGGATTGTATGTTCATGTGCTACCAATAAGATTGATATACTACAATACTTTTCCTAAGGATTTTGTTTTTAATAAATACCTTATCATGTGCATGCATATTAGGGTTTTTTAATAGCCAACATATTACCCAATATATAACTTAAGTATTAGGGAGAAAGGTATACTCAACTAATGTAATACAAGTAGGTATTGAGGGTTAAGAAACATTCCTTAGAGAAGGGGGTCAGTGCTTATAAGTGACATCATAAATCCTCTACAAACCAATGCATATAGGTCAATCAAATGAAATGACATTCACTATGCTATTCTTTATAATGTCATGAAACTACATTTTTTCTACAAGTATAATCTTCTATTATGTTAGACCCTCATAATCTTAGTGAAACCTAATTGGTCCCAAATGTAATTGATCTCCTATAACATCAACTTAAGGAATTTATTATAGTCATTGATCTCATCTAACTTTTATATCTACATACATGGAAAGACACACCAATTATCCAACCAATTGGACCTAATGTATATGAATACTTTAACGCCTATTTCATTATTCAATAATTAGAAATATAATTAGTACAATATAAATAATTATGGATCATAAGGGTAAATATCATTTATTTGATTACTAGAGTATGCATAAATCTACTAGAAGGCCAACATAATTATCCTGACGTTGCTTTTCCACTTGATCAATCTCACAATGAGGTATTAAACTTCATAGGAGTGTTGGTGAAACATGTGACCATGCTATGAGTTTCAATTAATAAAAAAAATATAGAATATTGGCTATCCTAAGTAATTATATGTCAATATATATTTTAATCCCTTCTCATTCTCCATATATTATGAGCTTACATATTATTTACACACACAAGTCTAGACCACTCTATCAAAATGGACTCATATGTCAATCATTCCCACCCATATTAATACAAGTCTCATCATCTAGATCCAAATGGACTCATATACACACACTTACATGGAGAAAACCACTCCATCGAGGTCAATAAGCCAATAATATTTGAGACAAAAAAAATGAAAATAATTTAATGATTATCAAGGAAAAACAATGAATGGAGTTATTTTAAATTTGTAAACTTGTTCATTATCACACTAGTAAATTGTGTAAGCCCTTCTACAAAATTTATTTTATATGTATGAGGTCAATTGGTAGGCCAATTATAAAATGATGTTTTTTGTGCAACAAAGGTCTCACTAGAGAAATTGTGATAGCTTCAAAGTAACTATGCATCCACTTACAACTCCAAAAATTGTTGAAACAAAATTAAAAGCAACTATGCATCCACTTAGAAGGATCCAAACAATATTGGGACAAAATGTCTAAATCAAGAAGAAAATAATGTTCCATTACCAATAGGGCTATGAAATGAATGCAATAGGGAAAGAGGGAGACAAAGGAGGAGATAGGGATATAAAGCAAGATAGATAAAGGGGTGATGAGTGAGAGAAAGAGGGGTAAGGAGGTAGAGATAGGGGATAGAGATAGAGAGGAAGATAGAGATGGAGATGGAGAATGAGAAGGAAAGGGATATGGAGAGGAGGAGAGGGAGATATAATGAAAGATAAGAGAGAGGGATAGATAGCCATAGAAGAAATAAATATATAGAGAGGGAGAGAGAAGGAGAGAATGAGAGAGGGATAAATAGAAAGATAAGGATAGAGATAATAAATAATATATAGAGAGAGGGAGAGAGAGAGGGAGAAAGGAAAAGATTTATAAAGAGAGATAGAGATAGAGAGGCAAATATAATTAGTTATAGAGGTCTAGGAAGAGGGAGAACTAGATCATGAGGGAGATACAAAGATAGATAGAGATGGAGAGATAGATAATTAGAATAAAGGCCTAGGAAGAGGTAGATGGAGAGGGAGAGAGGGATAGAGATGGATGGATAGAGAGAGGGAGACATGTTTAGAGATAGAGGGGAGAGAGGAAGATAGGGGGAGAGGTGAAGATAAAGGGAGAGAGGAAGAGGGAGATAAATAGATAGAGAGGTAGAGGGAGAGGTAAACATGAAGAGAGATAGGGAGATAGAAAGGATGAGAGAGAGAGATAGAGGGATATAGAGGGAGGGGGTGAGTGAGAGATAGATATAGATGGTGAGATATAGTGATAGATAGATAGAGATATAAGGAGATGCAGAGAGAGGGGGAGAGGGAGTGAGACAAAGAGATAGATAGAGGGAGATATAGAGAGAAGTAGAGATAGAAAAATAGAAAAGGATAGAGGGATAGATAGAGAGGGAGAGAGAAATAGGGAGAGGTAGAGATATGCAGGAAGAGAGAGAGAGACATAGAGATATATGGGAAGAGAAAGGAAAAGAAGTAGAGATAGAGAGTGGTGATAAAGAGAAAGGGAGAGAGAGAAGAGGGTGGGAGAGAGAGGGGAGATATAGAGAGATAGAGAGGGATATGAAAAGAGAGATAAATGGAGAGAGATAGGGAGATAGAGGTAGAGAATGATATGGATAGAAAGAGATGGAGAAGAGTGAGAGAGAGAGAGAGAGAGTAAGAGAGTAAGAGAGACAAAGTGAATAAGAGAGAGAGAGAGAGGTAGGGAGATATGAATAGAAAGAAATAAAGAGAGATGGAGCGAGTATATAGATAGAGAGAGAGAGGGGAGAGGGAGATATAGAAAGAGGGAGAGACAAAGAGAGGTGAGAATGAGAAAGAGAGAGATAGATGGATAGAAATATAGAGACAGGAAGTTATATATCTATGTCTCTCTCACCATCTCTATTTTTCTCATTATCTCTCAATCTCTCTCTTCCTCTCTCTCCCCTATTTATCTCTATATTTGACTTTCCTTCTTTATTTTTCTATCTCTTTTCCTCTCTATCTCTCTTTTTTCTAATTGACTTCCACAACCCTTTAGTAGAAAAAGATAGATTATTTATATTGTATAATATGATATTTAATATAGATCTAAATATAATAAATAATAAATACATATTATATTTATTAATAAATATTATATTATGTATATATTATATAATATAAATCTAATTATAATAAATAATATTATTAATATATAGTATATTATTTATATATTATATAATATATTATGTATACATTATATAACATATCATATAACTAACACTTGCTCAACAGGTGCAATGGTTGCCGATAGCAGGATATACTCTGGCAATATATTGAAGGGCAGGAGAAAAAAAATGCAAGAAAATGTAAATTGCTTTTCTTAATGTTCAAGATTTGGAAAATATGTTGCAACCAAGCACTGAAAGTAAGCATCTCAATAACTTTCTTTATGTGTTTGTTTCCCATTCACGTTGCAATGGAGGCTTAGCTGTTTGTCCATGCTATTCTCAGGTCAGAATGGATCTCGAACCACCATGGGAATTCAGTATGGGGCCACAAGTACATTTAATTGCATAATCTATAATATCAATGTTATAACTACATATGCTTGCAACATTTCCAAGGAGCAATGACTTATACACTTATTTTGCTTAATATAATAAATTGTATGCCAGTCATATACATTCATTTGCATTATAGGCATTTATCATTCACATACGCTATGATATTAGGAACCTTCTTATAACATCCCAATAAGGGCAGGATGTTTTTTTTACCCAACATTGCACCTGATCATTGGAGGAAATGATGTAGAAAAGATGTGAATTCCCATTTTTGTCTTAACGTTTTGATATGATTCCACACACAGGATTTCTTTTGTAGATCCCTGGTGCGTGACATCTAATTTTCTTTTTCTTGATAGCCAATTGAAAAGTCAGAGTAACTTTTTATTTCCTTTATATTTTTGTTAGAACCTTTTCGTGCTTCGATAGTTCAGGAATTCTAAATTTCAGGCTAGAGTTTACATTTTACTTCAAAATAAATAAAATTTAAATAAATAAATTATTAGGGGTACAAGACTTATTTTTCTGTGTGGATGTCTGTTTTCTGAGCCATATTTTTGTAGTTCAATATCTTGCTGATAGGTTTACTGTTCAACTGGCAGTCAATGTTTATCATGCTCAGGCATTAGAGCATTTGATGGTTTGACCTGACAAAAGTGGGTTTGACTATCCTATTTGACATCTTTTGGATTCATCAGAGACTTTGGACCTGCCATCGTCCTTTATTCACATGTAATATGAAGGGGGCTATTACAGCTGCCAAACTATTTGTGAAGAAAATTCAAAATACCATAGTTCTAACAACAACAACGGAAAACCCCATTGAAGATTGCTAATGAAATTTACAACTTTCTCAATTGATTGTTGGATACATCTGTATATGCTTTTCATAAATAACTGCCTGTTGACAGAGAATAAGATGATTTTTTTCTATTTAACATGCAGCCTGAACATAAGTTAGGAACTACCTCAGCCTTCCAGTTTTCTTCTGTTTGTGCATGCTTTATGAAAAATTATTTTATCGTTTCCTTCCATTTTATCTTTTATTCAAGCATTATACTGCTAGCAAAGACAATTATCTTTTTTATAGATGTCCTGCTTGGATTTTGAATGCATATTATATACCTGTCAGGAAATGTGTAGTTGGGACTTTTTGCCTTAGATTTTACTTGAGGTTGTGGACATATCATTGGTTCTCTCACATGATCATCATTCATGCTGTCACATTAATAGTACTACTGATTATTACTACTCAGTGAAGCTGAATTGCCTTGAGAGGGTCCAAATTGCTATCTAGACGTCTTCCAATATTTCAAATCCTCTGGAGCTATTGGATCTATCCAAGGGTGAAATCAACACTTTATTAGAAGATTATTTCTTTGAAAGCATTCCAAAACACTCTTCGATCAGATTGTATGATTATTCCTAGGGGGTATATGTTATTTTATATGTTCCATGATGTTGAACCTTTTCCCCTAAATTTTCCAAACTTTTATGAAACCCCAAACTTTCGGCAAACACACCCCCTCTCAAAGCTGCCAAACCCATATAAATATGGCAACTATGGTGTCAAATTCTATTTAAAACAACAGACAATGCTTTGAATTGAGTATGAAGGATGAATAATTAGGCCAAGAGTGATTTAGGCAGTCATAAATGCAAATAATGTGCTTAACCCTCCATTTTGGGAAAGTTCAGAGTGATGGCTTTCTACAACGTATAATGTCTTAAATCTGTTACGAGAAAATATGGGTTGATGAGAATGGTGTTAACCAACAAGGCTGATCTGACTCCCTAGACAATAATCTATGATTAAATGGTACTAAAATGATTGGTCGGAAGGGAAAATCTATGCACTCATAAATGGTATAGCTGCAAATATGAATTCTTTATTAATGACATGATTATCAAGACAGATTCTCCTACATGATGGTGCATATGTGGAGTAAAAAGATGAAAGAATTTCATGAGTAAGTTTCAGATAGAGAGGGTTCTTCTTAAGAGGACTGATTTAAGTTCATAGTTTCATTTAAATAATTTTTGAACCCTGGGGTTGTGTTGATTAATTCCACTATGACAGAAAAGGAATCATCTCCATTGCTTTTTTGAGTATCCTTGAGCTGAACAGGGTGCTTAAAGATACTATTGCTTGAAGCACATGGACTGAGTATAATCCTTTTTTAAGTACCCACAAAGTGGCTCAACAAAACAATCTATTTGCTTAAAAAATAAGCTATTAAGAAAGTACACAACAATTGATTTGTTGAAAATTAAACTATTTAGAAAGTACATGTTGCAATATATATTGATGTTAGATCAGCTTGTGATGGATGATACTAAGTATTTTCTTATGGAGATATTGCCAAAGGGAAAACAACAATCAGCTGTTTATGTCTGTATGTAGATCAGGGGAAGTAGTATGCATTGTATGTACAAATACATGGATGTGCATGCTCTGCAGATATGTGTGACACAGTATTTTGAATTTAGATCTCCTCTGCTAGAACTTCATGTCACATTCATGAATGATTTTTCTTCTAGATACATGATCAACAATATACTAACAAGAAAATGGTTCAAACTGGCCAGTCAAATAAATATCACCTATTTTTTGTTCAATAGAACTGTCACGTATTTTCCCAATTGATGTCATATTAATTAATTTGAACTTCCTACTATGACCCTCTCAAACCCCTTTTCAGCTATAAACGTGAATAACACAGAATTAATTACTATTTAGTGAGGGGAAATGCGGAGGAGTGTACTTACCTTTAGGTATTTCTATGGTAGACGTTGAGTTCTTCATCTGGTTATCGAGCTAATCCATTAGTCCATGACCGAGGCAAGAGATGTGTATATCTCAGCCATGTTATCTCAGACTATGCATCCAAACTTAGGGAGATATGCCAGCCACATGTTTGCTAGCTGCCAACAATAATTCGACTGACTTTGGTAATCTTTTCCCCAAAATTCTCATTTCAGCACAGGCAGGGAGAACGGCGTCAAAGGTTATGGACTATCAATTTACATATGCCAACTGTATTTTCTTCAAAGTTTCTAAAGCCTTTTCAACAAATCCATATCGTTCATATCCTGCAATCTACGCATTCCATGAGACCACGTTTCTTTGAGGCATTTCATCCATAATTTGTGCCTCTCCGTAGCTTTTAGGCTTGATGATCTCAGACTTTGAGTCCACTTCAATGCTAGGCGCCCATACATGCCACAAAAACTCTCAAGGAGTCTCTGAATCCTCCCCTCCGAAGAGCAAACTACATTTGTTTCCCATCTCTGTTTCACCTCTCTCTATTTTCTCCCTTTTCATTGCTCGCATCTTGAAGACTTGTCTCTTTCACGTGAATCTCCTCAGATGTAAATATTCTATCTATTGTGCTTTGATGGGCATCCTTAACTATATTCCAAAGCTCTCTTTTTGGCTCAGACCAGAAGAACAACGGCCTGGTGATGGACTCTCATTTCACTCCCACTCCTTCCTACACCCCTTTCTCCCCCATTTCATCTCAAAATATCGTGTGTATCCAATCAAGGGGTTGTGAGGGTTTAAATTATGCCTTGTCTTTTCTTTTCCATGTTTCCTACTGAATTAGGCTGTCCAAAGACAGGGACGCCATGCCCTGTGACCTACCTGCTATACCTAAGCCCATTCCCATTTATTGCTAGTTATCTCTTGTCGTGGAATGGATTATTGAGTCCATCTTGAAAAGGATTCAGACGGATACAGCAAATTCTAGAAGGGTTTTGTCTGAGATTAGTGGCGACCGACAGGGGTGGCTGCTTCGCTGGCAGGCGTAGAGATGATGGTACATGTTTCACTGGGCTGGTAGGTTGGGGAAAAGAGGACTCTGAACACATTTGTCTGCACAATCCCCCCGACCGAACCGGAGTCTACTTTTCCACTGTTGGGCACTTCCCTCATCCACTTGGTCGTAGCTCTGCTTGGTATAATCCACCACCAGATCTGCCCCCAGGCTTTTCACAAATTCCGCTTTGCCCGCGCTGGAAGTGGAAACAATTTTAGAAGCTTCAAACAACATGCTTTGCCAGTTGGATGGCCAGAGTCCCCACGCCGCCTGCGCCTCCCACAATAAACACACTCTGCCCCTTCTGGAAATCAACAGTGTTAAACGCCTGCAGAGCGGTTAAGAGAGCAAGCGGCAAACTGGCGGCTTCCTCGAAAGACAAATTGCTCTGCTTCAACACCAATAGATGCTCTTCTACCACCGTGAACTCTACCAGAGTTCCCACCTGCTTAGGGTTTCCCACAGTGAAATCTTGAATGTCGGCTTAAACCTCATCTTCCTTCTTAAAACCATTAAAACCATTCCGGTGGGATTTTCCACCAGAATAGTCCACCGGCATCAGACAGTAGACGATTCCGGTGGGATTTCCCACCTATAATAGCCTATCGGCTAATTATTTACAAGTGACAGATTTTGGAGAAGGTTGTTGACAAGTGTTTGAAAACTATCGAACGCCTAACATTTTAAAAAGTGACAGTGATAGATTATAAAGTGAATGTGTGCTGCTGCATTAAGAATTACGAATATCAAACAAAACCCTACATGAGAATTCACTATTCAACGGATGGTTGAGGCATTCAAATTTTCATCAGTAGTAAAAATTGTAATCATAATAATAATAACGCCTATAGAATCCAAAATTTTACAGGCTAAGAACACAACTGATGTGGGCTCTTTTTTCTTCACAATGAATTAGCTATCAATAACTCACAGAAGCAAACAGGGGTAGGAGTGACTACCTCTTATAGATTGGGGTGAAATAGTCCCTGCGAAAGATCCTGCAGTTGTGATTAGCTCTCAGTTCGCTCTTCCCAACTCGTCACACCCTGGTCGTCCTTCTTTCCACATATATTTTTCCCTTTTTTTTTGCAATTATTTGCGCTCTCTGTCCCATGCAATCCAACTCCCTATCCTCACGTTTTTCCTTCTGTTCTTTATTCCCATGCTTTACTACCACCTTCTCCTCACGTTTTTCCTCTGCATTTTTCCTCCACTCCATTCAAATCTTCACGTTCCTCCAAAAAAAAGCTTGAATGAGCAGATTGAGAGGCAAAAAGTCCATTAAGATAAGCTAATGTTTGCAGGCTTATCAAGCCTCTAAAGAAGTGATTTCACTTAGTATCGTAGCAATGCCTCCCTTGTTCCAAGAGTCTGCACAGATTCACCGGGAGGGCAACACTTGACGTTTGAAACTGGGGTCTCTGAGCCATCACCTCTATCAAAGGCAAGGCCTGCAATAGGGGAATCATTTGTAACATCCAGAAGTGCTCGACGACTTCGGCCCCTCATACTTGTGTCACTTGTTAAAATAGATTTTTTTACCCTATAGGAAAGAAAAAATAAAAGACATATAATAGATACAGAGGAACTCTAATAATCTTCAACAGAGAAGTTAAAAGAACTATGAAAACTAAAAAATTTAGTACCCACCAGGCTTAGAGGCACTGTTTTGATAGTGTAATACCGGGGTTACTGACATTTATGTTTCAGACGATGGCATCTCCATTCCTCAGTTAAAGGAGCCTATAAATCTGAATTTTGATTGTTTCCAAATAGGAAAACTACGGCAGGGATCCTAATAAGATAACCTATATGAATTTTTCCTAATTTGATTCTGTTAAAAGTTAGATAAAAAAATGTCAAGCTCTTGCTATGGGTGTAAGTCTAATGTCAGTGGTGAAGACTATTTCATAACCTGCAATGCACAGTCACAATATAAACAAATGGAAGACTATACACATTTATTTTAATCAAGAGACCCAAACAACAGTCTATATCAGTAGACACAAACAGCGGACCTTGTTTTGAATCCATGCTTCCAACTTTAGAAGTAGCTCTGGATGACCTAGCTCCCATCCCTGCGTGCCACCCAACAACCATTCCCTTTGCAAAACAAACTATGATAGTCCATCTTAGCACAAAGGAAGAGTACTTGTTAATCTCATGTTGGGTAGGCAAATGGTTGCAATAAAAGTGAGGGTGCACAAGCTCTCAAATATGACGTCGCCCTCCATTCCAACACCACCCTATATTTCAACATCGACTACATGATGGGTGGTGTTATGGTAGGATATGCCCTCCCAGAGGCAGCAATCTTTTTCTTTCTCCCACAAACTCAAATGAGAATGAGAAGAATAATTTAAGGCATCTTTGAATTGAAGAAGAGCTTCTCGAGAGCAGAAGCAAAGCATAAATAGGGGAATAAGATAGATAAGTATGGGGGCAACTGAGATAGAGCAGAAGCGGAGGAGAGCATTATTCTATGAGTTGTGAGGCAGGTGAACCGAGACAAGTAAGTATGGGGGCAAAATAAATGCAGTCAATTCTGGTGGAGTTCTCCCTGCGCCCTCCCCTCATAATTATGGGCTATGCAATAAATTCCTGTCACGTCTTGACACTCCCTCTCTCCCCTTTGATCAACACCTACCAGACGTACAACAGCGCGTGGTGAGACCCATACTTCCGTCCACCTTCCCCGTGAATGGAGAGCGTCCGGCAGCAGAAAATGCGGATGGCATGTCTCAAACCAGAATCCAACGGAATAGTCTCAGCCGGCATCAGACAGTGAGACTTTTCCGGTTGAATTCTCACCTATAATAGCCTATCGGCTAAATATAAGTATAATATAATATCTAAAATAAATAAATAAATAATTTATTTTTAGTATATTATTATATTATTTATGTATTATATAATTTTAATATAAATATAATAAATAATATGTAAATAATAACATTATTCAATAATATAATGATATTATATAATATAATATGTAATATAATATAATATGTAATATAATTACATGCTTCTTTTAATTAATTAGTAATATAAAATGATGTTAAAAATTAGTTAATAATAAATTTTAGATGTCTACATAAATAATTTATAAAAAAAAAAAAATCAATTTATTTACTTTAATCTAATTTATATTTATGTAAATAATAGTATTTTACTTCATATTATAATAAATTGTAATATACTGGATTATATAATTAATAATAATCTCTTAAAATTTATTATTTAATTATAAATACAGATATTTAAATAAAAAGATATACTCTTCTTAAAAATATATTTAATTTTTTTATCCTACATCTTTTCTAAATTTATATTTTTTATAGATTAGATTTTAAATTGTATTAAACCACATATACATTCTTGAAAATATTTTAAATAGCTTTTTACTTTTACATTTTATTTTAAACTTGATTTAACCAACAAATGCAAAGTGATGTAAACTAAACATCCACGTCATTAAAATAATAATAATAATAAATAATAATAAATAACTAGATTTTAGGGAGAAATTCCGCATAACTACTTTCGTCTCCTTTATTTGTCACATGCGTCTGCTCGGTGAAAAAACGGTGAACGAGAAAGGTCGTAAAAAACGGACGGCCGCATGTATGCTCGGCGGAAAAAAAGGGTGAAGGAAAAAGGTCGATAAATTTGTTTTTATATTTTTTAATTGAAGTCATTTACAAATTATTTGTAGTTATTCAGGAGCAGAGTTTTTTTGGGCTGGACCTCTTGTACTAAGAGGGAAGGACTGAGGGATATCCATTCCACCAAATTTGCCCAGAGCAAACACAAAAACAGATTAACCAAGGAAAAGATCACGAATTTTCAAAACCCGACTAGTTAATTAGATGAATGCAATGTACATAAACATGAGAGTGTTTCAGCACCCGATCTCCATGAAAT
Source organism: Sequoia sempervirens (assembly GCA_007258455.2). Taxonomy (NCBI): domain Eukaryota; kingdom Viridiplantae; phylum Streptophyta; class Pinopsida; order Cupressales; family Cupressaceae; genus Sequoia; species Sequoia sempervirens. Next base: position 13,978 of record VDFB02362521.1, on the reverse strand, counting down.
GAGGATAGGACTCCTCATTCATGGAGTGGTGGCCAGTTTGCTCACACCTTTGTAGTATGATGTGTCAAAACACAGTCGACACCTCAAAACAAATCCTAACTAATTTGACACCTTGTGTGGGCAAGTGTCATGTACACAATGAACACCTAAGTAGCCTTATATGTAAACTAATAATTACACTAACATATTTTTATCTTCACAAAACAAAGAAATAAATTAAATTAGATTAAGATAAATCCTTTGATTTTTTCATAAAAATATAGTAAAGAAAGTCATATCCACTTAATATATTTTTCTTCCTATTCTTCCAAATGTGAATCATGACTTGCTTGTAAATATTAAATAATAGGTATTAATAAGTTTTTTTAAATGAAAAAATAAAACAATTTAGAGTTAGTAAATATAAATCTCATGAATACATATTAAACAAATTAAATCTTCTAAATAGTTTTAATTTTATTTAAATTTATTTTATCTTATTAATTTATGTCCAAGACTAGCTATAGATGACCATGGGCATGTTCTAATTGACAATTCTTCAGTTCATGTATTTGATTCATGCTTATTAGATACCCTTGTTATGCAACGTGGAAATTTATATCAAAAGCAGACGAGTTTATTTAATGATGGAGGCATATTAAAAGGAGACAGTTTATTTAATAAGGATGGGGGCACATTTATAAAAAGGCACATCATCAATTGAAAAAGAGTCGTTTATTTAAGAGATACAGAAGGAAATACACCTCGACAAAGTTGTTTATAAAGCTAACATCTTGGTAGATCGTGAAAGGGAATCTTTCTTAATGGAATAGAAGTACAAGTAGATGGGAGCCTAATTGGGTGAAGTAAAGTTGAGGTGGTTTAATCCATTTAATAAAGGACATAAGTATTTATAAAGAGTAAGTTTTTTTGTTTGAGATTGATAATAATTTTCAATGATAATAACTTTTCACAATTCATATGGATAATTGTTCAAAAGATTTTTGGATTCAATTTTCACAATCTATATTGATAATAATTTTATTCAAAGTCAAAGAATTTGTCGTTTTCTAAAATAATTTTAAAATTTTTCAATTTACGAAATGATTATGTTTCGTATCTTTCTCTACGTCATTTAATATTGTCTTGTAAATATGATTAGCACTTGCATCTAAAGGAAGTTCAAAGATTACATCAATAGAAAACTATATGTATGCTAATATGTTAGAGAGTACGTGTTTGTGCATGCATATTTTAATTGCATGTGGCTGGATTAAACAATTAATAATAAATACTAAATAATGGAATGCAATAAACTTAAACAAATCTAGATTTTTTCCTAAAAGAAATTAAGTATTATCTAATTATGATATATTTGCATACAAATTTAAAACATAAAGCAATGCAAATGAAAAAAGATTATCAGAAACCCCCCAATCCCAAGGAAATGGAGAGACTTTATGGACGTGTGTATGAGCTTATGAAACAATTGGGGTGCAATGGTAAAGGATGTGGAAAACATGAACAAGGCATTTGTGTCCCGATTGAGCCTAATACACAAGACGTGAAGAATGGTTTAGGATATTCCTTTTCTAAGATGACAAAAGCAACTCAACAACCCTCATTAAATATCAACACTATCACATGTCAATCGCGAACTACACTTACACTCAAACATCTTGAATTTCTTGACATGAATTTTCCACCATCTTGGGAGTATGTTGAAAGTGATGAAGCCTTGAAACAAATGCTAGGTGCTATTGATAAACCATCTCCCTCTAAATGACATGTTACCTACACTATGATAAGTTCCAATCCGCAACATACTAATGATCATGAGAAAACCATGGAACCATACGATCCTGAGTTTCCTTAGCTGAATGCACTCCCCCTAGGAGATACAATTGATATACCAATGGATATCAATGATACAGAAAAGGTCATTAAGATTGGGAAGTGCCTTGATGATGAGGAACAAGAGGATACTACACTTTTACTCCATGATTTTCCTAATTTTTTTGATGTTATTGTAAACATGCCACCTCTTAGGAATATTTCCCAATTATGCACATTACAAGGATGAATTCAAGCTATCCATCATTTTGTCACTTCTTTAGCCGATAGAATGTTACCTTTCACACATCTCCTCAAGAAGGATGTGCCCTTTGATTGGAATGAAGATTGTAAACAGGATTTTGAGAGTATAAAGGAATATCTTGCAACTTCACCTATTTTATAGCCTACCATGCCAAACAAATCATTCATCCTTTACATCGATGCATTTGAGCATGCTCTTGTAGCCTTGTTAGCTCATAAAGACAATAATGGTAAAGAACACCCTGTTTATTACATTAGTCGAACCCTAATTGATTATGAAACATGATATGCGCCAATTGAAAAGAAATGTTTAGCCCTTGTATTTTTTTATTTTTAATTTTTTTTTATTAGACAACAAGAATCAGGTAGCACGACCCCCTATAAACTGCAGTGCGCCTGGTAAACTTTTTAACGTGACTGGTGGCACTGGCAACATGCCCTCGGTACCACGGGGGTGGGGGAGACTAGACCTCGTGACCAACCTCCTACAACAGGAAAGATTAATCCAACCGACCTAGGGCCCCAACCCCATTTTTAGCCCTTGTATTTGCTACTAGTAAATTATGGAATTATTTACTAAATGCAGAATACAAGTCATGAGAAAATTTGATCCTCTCAAACATCTTTTCATTAAAATAGACTTATCAGGACATTTAGCTAAATGGGTTATGTTGTTAACTGAGTTTGACCTTAAGTTTGTTTTGTAAAAAGCAATTAAAGGACAAGCCTTGACTGACCATTTAGCTGATGCCCCTTCCCTTTTTGTGTTCCCTAGTAATGATTCTTTTCCAGATCACAGTGTATTGACAACTAGTGTTTCTACATGGACATTATATTTTGATGGATCTAAGTGTAGAATAGGTTCTAGTGCTGGAATAATATTAATTCTGCCTAAAGGAAAACCTATTCCCTTTTCATATCATTTAAATTTCCTATGTACAAATAACACTGTTGAATATGAGGCCTTAATCATTGGAATACACACCACTTTAATTATGGGCATTAGTGACATCAGGATATTTGGTGACTTGCAATTAGTCATCAAGAAAATCAATGGTGACTATCAAGCTAAACATGATAAATTATCCAAATATAAAGATCTCACAATGTCCTTGCTGGAAAAATTTAATTTCTTCACTATTGAAAACATCTCATGAAAAAGATAATAGACATGCAAATGCAATGTCCAATGTTGCTTCCCTTATATCCCCCTCTGATCCTTCACAAGATACTATATTCACTATTCATCCTACCATGAAACCCTTCATCACTGATATCACTATCACTGCAGTAGTCACAACTAAGAATGATTCAAGTGAATGGTATGATGATATTTATAATTATATAAAAGATGGTACCCTTCTTGAATCTATCACAAGTAACACCCACACTCGCAAAAAAAAATTAGCCACCAAGTACATCATCCTTGCCGATGTGTTATATCAATGGTCCTTTGATAGTGTTTTACTCATATGCACTAAGGATTCTAAAATTAATATGCCACTCAAGTAGGCTCATGCTAGAAGTTGTGGTAGTCATTTCAATGCAAAGACCCTCACGCAAAAACTCCTTTGTGCAGGTTATTACTAGAAAAATATGGAAAAAGATTGTTATGCATATGTTAAACGATGTCATAAATGTCAAGAAAATAGTCATTTATTTCATGCTCCTACTTCTGAGCTTCGTGCCCAAATCCCTATTTGGCCATTCTTTGTATGAGGGCTAGATATAATTGGTAAAATATCCCTACCATCTTCCACTGACATACGTTTATCATAACTGCCACTGATTATTTCACAAAATGGGTAGAGGCTATTCCTCTTCAATCTACAACTGTTGAGGTGATCTATCAATTCATTCTTGAACATATAAGTTCTCATTTTGGGATTCCTTCCGCATTAGTCTCTAATAATGGCACACCATTTAAGAATAATTATGTGAAGAAGTTCTTGGAAACTTTCCATATTCAACACCATTTTTCAACACCCTATTACCCACAATAAAATGGTCAAGTAGAGTCAACTAATAAAGTCCTTGAACAAATTTTAAAGAAAACGGTTAATGCTAATCATAAGGACTAGCACACACAACTACATTATGCACTTTAGGCTTATCGCACAAGTGTTCATTCCTCCACTGGATCAACACCTTATAACCTAGTTTATGGTACTGAGGAAATCATGCCCTTGTAGTTAGAAATCCCAATATTATAGATTGCTCTTCAAGGTTTGATTTACAATAACACTTATAAGACCGAACGATTACATCAACTTGAAATGCTCGATGAACAGTGCATTAATGCTCTTGAGCATCTTCAAGCTTATTGCAAAAGGCAAGAACATTATTATAATCTCAATGTCACCCCTCACACATTTGACAAGGGTGAGTTAGTTCGATCTACAAATCAGCGTAATATCAACACCGACCCTAATGAATGCAGAAAATTCAACCCTAATTGGTTAGGACCCTATGTTGTCGACAAAAGCTTTGGGTCTGGTGCATATGTATTAATGAAACTCGATGGAAAACCCATTAAAGAACCAATCAATGTTGTGCATTTTCGTTGGTATTATGTTTAATCCCTTTTGAATAGTATGAACTATAAAGTAGTGTTGTTAAATCGTTATAGGATCTTCCCTTATATGCTTTCACATTGCTTCATTTTTGACACCTCTCTTACAGGTTTGTCTTAAACACTAAAGTGGTTATTTATAATCCCTTTAGGCTTCATGCTATTCAAATTCATCTAGTGTGTTGTGATAAGTTACATTTAATCTAGCATAACATACTCCATCATCATGTTGTATCTAAAACAAAACTACAATATGTTTTAATTAGATCACATAGGTTTTGTTAAGTCATGTAGCCATTAATTAAATACTTTTACCATAAAGTAATTTAATTAATCACATTGCATTTAACATTTAAACTCAAAGAGACACATCATAATAACACCAAATTTGCATATCGATATATATATATAAATCTTATATACATCTCAATATCATATACAAAATCACAAAGGTCTATGAGAGCTAGACCCCTCGGGCTCTGGTGTTTGTGATATGGTCTCTAGACATAATGAGATGGTTGTGTGTGATCCTGACCATGTACTACTGAGTCTAAGTGCATACTCTAGACCTTGCACTCAACCAATAGCCACAAGACGCTCCTCCACCATTCGATCCCTCTCCTCTCGTACCTATGCTGGCTCTGCATGCAGTCTCTCGACCTCTGCTGAAGCTTGTGATGACTATCCTGCACTCTCAGCTCAATCGATTCATCTCCTCATGCTCTCATATGATTCTTGTAACCTTACAGAAGGTCTAAGCGACTATGGATCTTCCTCCATGATTGGTGGGGGCATGTAGTCATGATCCATCTCCTCCTCATCAATGGATGTAGGCACTCTCTATAGCAGCCTAACGATAGAACTCTCGCTAGTCTCTCATTGCTCTTGCAAGATAGATAAGGTAAACAATTAGTAACCATCATCATGATATACATATATATATATATATAAACAACATAATCACTCAAAGTACATGCATAGAATTAAATATCATCACCTATGTTGTCAGTTGGATGTGTCACCTCAATATCATCCTGTACTAGGGGCATGGAGGTGGTTGTAGCCTCCCATCAACTATGAGTACTGGTGCTAGCTACAACTGCTGCTCATGACCTCATCCTATAGATGGGAGAGGAATCTCCCTCCTCATGATGGTCCTTAGCTACTACCTCATCATACTCACTCAAGGGTGCCTCCTCCTTGTATTGCTTCTACTCCTCATTCTCCCCATACTCCTCTCCATCCTCCTCCTCTCCCTCCTAATCCTCATAATCTAGATCTACCTCCTCATCATACTCATCATCAATCACATTAGTAAATATATCAACAGGTCTATAGAGTGTCTCCTTGGCCCTATCCTCCTGCTTATCTCTACCATCTGGAAGTGGCTCTGCATTTCCTACTAGCTCATCCATCAGGAATACTGGTGCTAGTTGAGTCACTTCCCACCACTCCTCATGCTTTGTTGTGGCCCTAACATCATCCTCGTCAGAGACAAGTAGCTGACCTCATGATCAAAAAAGTTGGAGTCACTCTTGGATACATGCTCAAGAGTGAGTCGCATTGTATCACCCAATCTTCAGGCACTCTGCACATGTCCAAATTGTCACATGACTCGATTGTAGTAGAATGGTCCTACTCAATGGTCATGGCGGCCAACCAAAAATCTATCCATCTGCATCCTCTTCAACTGTTTGGTATGATCAGGCCACTGTAGTGTTAGCTGATAAGGTCTCCATATTACCTTGTCCTCATCTAGTTGGTCAAATTGTACCCTCCAAAAGTGCAAGTAACCATACTGCCATATTCATCACAGAGGATACCCGAAAGCCCGTGGGTATCCTACTATTGTCACACATGGATAGCCAACTAGTCTGGTACATGTAATGTGCTCAAGGCACCACACCTGTAGAACTGTACAGTGCACCATACTATCCACCTCTCATAATACAAATAGCCCCAAATCATAATAGAGATGTGCCAACATACACTGACCCCAAGTGTATATTGTCTGCTACTCTTCCATCCCTCAAATTATTGGACTAGTTCTCTATCTAGGTGAGCATCTTGGTCATCGGGGACAAGAACTAGTGCTATGGTGTGTATCAGAATAGGTCAAACCACTAGTTCCTATGAATATAATAACATGGACAAATCAATCCATCCTCTAACACATGCATCATGAACTGGACCATCTACACAATAGTGTAAATTAGCCCTCTGCTCCAGGAAGCTACGGTCTCTATAGAAATATACTCACTCTCCTTGAATCGGTACATGGAGAATCTAGTGTACATCTTCCAGTGTGATCGTCATCTCTCCTATAGGTAGATGAAATGTGCATGTATCTGCATTCCATCACTCGCAAAGAGCCATCAATATAGCATTGTGGTATCTCATGGGAGGAATAAGATATTCCCAATAGATCCCAATGGCTTGAAGATGCTCCATCTCCTCTGCTGATAGTGTTGGAGCCAAATCTCTCAGAAATCTCAACTATCTCCCTCCTAACCGCTGTCATTCTCGAGCAAGAACCTATAAAGTTTACACACATATGCTCTAAAATTTATCTAAAATCTTTCATTTTTTTTATAGTTTCATCATGCAAGTGTGCTAATGATAATCTACTATTCTTTTCTAAAGGCCCTAGACACTTTAGACACCTTTTGGGACACTTCGCAAAGAAACAAGACACTTTGTGAACAAAAGGGACACTTTGCAAAAAAAGGGAACACTTTGTGAAATTATTTTTCAAGATTCTAAATTAACCCATAAATGCATTAAAAATCATTAAATAATTACAAAATCACAAAACAAAGGTTGCAGAATCCACTCACCTCATGTTGACACTCACCGCGCACCACCTGGTCTTGAAGAATGTCTAATTGTACAGGTGTGTATCCTCGTCTGCTCGGCATCTTCTCCTCTCACTCATAACTCTCAAGCTACAAGCTGGTAAAATGAAATAGTAAGTGACAAACTACTTTCCAAGTTATCTCTTTTAACATATTTACTTTTCCTATGCATTAAATTAGGGTTTCTTTTACCTTACACATCCGTAAAGTACTTTTCTTTCAAAACCACATAACGGGAGCTAGGGAACTATGTTTTTTATGCTGTTTGATGCATTGGAATCATGATTCCACACCTGACATCATTAACTATCTATCGTTATGTGACATGGTACTTGGAAATGTCCTTCAATATGATATTTTGCGTTCAATGTGGCTATATTGCTACCTTGATTCCACCTCCATAAAGCAAGCAAAATCAAGGGTGGCATACATCTACCCTCAAATTTTCTTTCTAAGAGTTAGGAAAAAGGATTTTTAATGACTAATGATTTTTTGTTGTAGGATGTGGTTTCCTAATGTTGTGGTTGAGTAGATAACTACATTGGGGGCTTCATTCTCTCAGCTTTTGAATAAGTATCCTTTTATAAAGTAATGTGCACTGTTTAGAATACATTAGCTTGCATATGCATGTAGAGTCATATGGGCACTAAAGTGGGGGCTTAATGTATTTCCAAATATTGTATACTCTTGAAGAAAGAGACAATTTTGTGGTAAAACAAGGTCCTACTTTAGGCACCTTCCATCAATTACCCCTTAAAATTGCATTTATAGGCCCCTAATACTCATGATTTTGGACTTTGAGGCCTAATTCACCTATGAAACCACTTAAATCCTGACAAATATTATTGAAACCACTCAAATTTTGTGAAACCCATCAAAAATATCCCTAGTGGGACTAAGTCGCCCAAGGTGGTGGCTTAGTCCCTTTTGGGGTATTTTCCACTTTTGTGTAGGAATTTCATCAATTCAATTTAATTTTTCAATGGGTGTCAGCCTCTTAGGTCTAAACAACGTGAAAATTAGGTGTTGATGCTTATAAATACACATTTTAAGTCATTTTTCACATCTCCTAGTCATTTTTACAAAGCAAAAATAAAAAGTCAGGAGAAAAAGTGTCTTACACAAGAAGACTCAATAACATTTTGCAACAAAGTTGAAGCTTTAGGGCAGAAAACTAGGGTTTTTGTAGGTCTTCAAGCTCACTTTTGTTCAAGATCTCACATTGCAAAGGATTGATCATGGATGCCTATGGTGAATCATGGAGAAATCTAGGTTGAAGAGATGCAACTAGCCATTGAATCACACCTAATGACTTGTTTTTAAAGTGATTCCATCCTTCATGTTCTTCTTATCTTTAGATTTAAGGTTTGCATTAGATTTCACATATCTTTTACATTCATTTAAAGTTTTGTAGGGTTGCTTGCATTGAAGTCTTGCATCATTCAAGTGCCATTTAATCACCACATTTTAGCACATTAGAATAGGGTTTTATCTCATTTTCAACTTTTCTTAGTCTTAGAAACACTTAAGACAAGGGTTTTTATGCAAATTTTGTCATTCACAAGGTTTAAATACCAACTAGGGGTTTGACCAAGGGAAACCCCCCATTAGAAACCAATATATCTTCTATTTTGTAGGTTTGTTTGAAGATTTGATTCAAATTTTTGTCAAAAAGCAGAGTGCAGGTTGTGGGCTTCTATTTCCACTTTCGGATTTGTAGAAAATCCAAAGTGGAATAAGTCACCCATAGTGGTGACTTAGTCCCACTGCATTGATTTTTTAGATTTTTTTATAGATTCAGACGCCCTTTTGGTAGAAACAACTTTCTGGGAAATTTCCCTATTCTGGGACTAAGTCACCCAACCTGGCATAAGTTTCCTAGTTGCCTCAAAAATTAGAATTTCTAGAATTTTAGTGGCCTCTGTAATCCCTAGTCTACTCATAAATTTCCCAGTGCATAATTCTTGTTTTACATCTGTATTTTATCATTTATTGCATTCATTTTACATTTCTGCATATCACACTAGTTTTCAAACAAGTTTATTTTCCTAAGTTTTGCATCATTAGATCATTTCAATTTTAGATCAGAGCATTAGATAGTTTGACTAATGTAATAAACACGATGCTCTTTTCCATTGCCATCTTGTTGAGAAACAATGCTGCAAGAGTATGGGTGGATGTGCTATATAAAGGATAAACAGTTTGTTTGGAATAGTGGGTTGTAAAATGGACAGAGTTGCAAGGTATTCCTTCAAACTCTCAAGGGCCTGTTTACAATCCTCATTCCAATCAAAATTCACATCCTTTTTTAGAAGATGTGTGAAAGGTAATGTTCGATCAACTAAGGAGGCAGCAAAACAACAGATGGCTTCCTTGTAGCATGCACATTTGGGAAATGTTTCTAGGAGGTGGCATGTTGATTATAGCATCAATTTTCTTTGTGTCAACCTCAATACCTCTGTGAGATATGATAAACCCTAAAATTTTTCCACTATCTACTCCAAAGACACACTTTTTCAGGTTTAGTCTCATGTTGTATTTACGCATCCATTCAAAGATCTTCCGAAGGACACTCACATTGTCTTGTCTTGTTAACGATTTGGCTAGGATGTCATCAACATAATATTTCAAAATTTTTATGTATGTAATCATGAAATATCAATGTCATGGTTAGCTGATAGGTTGCACCTGCATTCTTTAATCCAAAAGGAATCATAACCTTAAATGCAAAATGTCCCCAAGAAGTTGTATATGTTTTTTTATATTGATCTTGTGGGTTGATGAAGATTTGATTATAGCTAGAAAACTGGCCCATGAATGACAACAAAGCATGTCCCACAGTTGAATCCACTATCATGTTGATATTAGGAAGGGGAAAATTATCCTTTAAAGAGGCTTTAATCAAGTCACGAAAATCTGTACACATCCTAATACGATTATCAGGTTTAGCAACTACGAAAATGTTTGAGATCCAAGGAGAATAATCAATAGGTCGAATGAAACCTGTGTCAAGGAGTTTTTCAAGTTCTCCTTTAACAAGCAAGGTTATCTTAGGATTCATTTTTCATATCTTTTGGAAAATAGGCTTAGCATTTTCAGCAAGGAAAATGTTGTGTGTTACTATCTTTCGATCTATTCTTGGAATATCTAAATATTTCCAAGCAAAATTCTTAGGAAAGTCATGAAGCAAGGTTGCAGTATCCTCTTGTTATTAATCATCAAGGCACATCCCAATCTTAATGACCTTTTCTTTATCATCTATGTCCATTGGTATATCAATTGTATCCCCTAAGGGGAGTGCATTAGACTGAGGAAATTCAAGATCATATGGTTCCATGCTTGTGTCTTTTTTATTGGTATCGATATATTTTTGCTTGGTACTGATCATAGTATAGGTAAGTTTTCTCTTTGAAGAAGATGACTTATCAGAAGAACCTAAAATTTGTTTCAAAGCATCATCATTGTCAAATTATTCCCATGATGGTGGTAAATCCATATCAAGGAATTTAAGATGCTTTAGTGTGAGATTGATTCTTGATTTACATGTGATGGTGTTGATGTTTAGTGATGGTCGTTGAGTTGTTTTTGTTATCTTAGAAAAAGAATATCCCAAACTAGTCTTTGTCTCTTGTGTATTAGGTTCTATAGGAACTTGAATGCCTTGTTCATTCTTTCCACACCCTTTACCATTGTATCCCAATTGTTTCACAAGATCATAGCCTTTCCCATAAATTCTTTTGATTTCCTTTGGGTTAGGTGGATGTTGATAATCTATCTCATCAAAAAAATTTGTGTATGTTGTATTTTATTCCAAAGTAGATGAGGTAGATGCTTGGGAAGATTTTTCTGAATTCTAAGTTGACATAACCATTGGTTGTTCTTTTTTCTCATCCTATTTTCATGTGATTATGTATTTACCCATAAATTAAGTTGTGAATTCTAATGTACCCTAATCAACACCTAGAAATTTAGACACGAGCTCTTCTTCATGTTTTTTGGTCTCAAGGGGTTTTATGTGAGATGTTGGAATCAATGTGTTCATAGGACTTGTTGTTCCTTTTTCAAGTTGTAAGAAACTTTCAGGCTCTAGGTCTATTGCAACTTGATAAACTTTGTTTTTATAGACATATTTCATTATTTGGTGAAGGGTCGAAGGCATCACATGCAACTCATCAATCCATGGTCTTCCCAAAAGAAGATCTTAGGAAAGATCATAAGCCATGAAACGAATAGGCATTTTTAGTGTAGCCATTCTTACTATAATAGGTAAGGTAATTACACCGAGCGGTTGCATTGTGATATTAGCAAATCCTTTAATAGATAAGGAATCAAGTTTGATTTGCAATTTATCCACACGTAATCTATCTAGGAGATTTACACTGCACACATTAAGGGTACAGCCATTGTCAATAAGGGTCCTTTTGATGCCTATTCAATTGAATTGGGATATTATCATAAAGGATTCATTTTGTTTCCTTAATTATATTGGAGGGAGATCATGTTGATGGAAGGTAATGTCTACATTAATTGTATTCATTCCTTGTATGAGAGCTGCTAGATTATTTGCATTTGTACCAGGGAGAACCACTATTTTTTGCAATGTCATTTGGAGCATAGAGTGATAGTTTGGTGAATTCTGAAGAAGGTCCCAAAGGGATATTTTTGTAGGAGTATTCTTAAGTTGTTCAATGAGATCATACTCCCTAAGGTGTGAATTTAAGCGAGGAGCACTAGGCAATATGGGATTGGCTAAAGGTAACGGTGTTGGGTTGGGTTGTTGTGGCTGTAGATTATTTCTAGTGTAATGTGTGTGAGCAATAACATCATTCTTAGGTCGGTAAAGGGTAAACTTGGGTTTAGGTGGTGGTTGAGGTTTATGTGAAAGTGGGTAAAGGACAAGTTGAGGTTGAATTACATTGACATATGTTATTTTAGGTTTCTCACAACAAATGATAGTGGATGGATTTTGTGAGATGAATTCTTGAATGGCTTCATCTAACATGTCAAAGTCATCATGACTAAAAGGTTTGGGAGGTAAGTTATCATTGGTTGGTTTGGGTTTGTCATCACAAACCTTAGTGGATGAACTTAGTGAGAGGAAGCCCTATAGAGCTTCATCTAACTTATCCAAGTCATCACTACTAAAAGGTTTGGATGATATAGTTTTTCTAAAGTGAAGCATTGTTTTTATTGTTTAATCGATGTTTTGAGGTTTTGTTTCAGATTTTCTAATGAATCCGATCTAAAATGAACTAGAACTAATGTTGGAAAAATGAAAATTCGTAAAATTTAATACTATCCATAATTGCCATGAAAGTAAATGATGTTAGTTCTAATGAGTACAATGTAACAAGAAATAATTGAACTCCAAAACAAAAGTAACTCGAACAAACAACTTAAGAAACTGAAATTGAATGCCAAAAACGAGATGTGTATTGGGACTAAGTCACCCGTGGTGGCTTAATTAGTCCTAGTAGGGTATTTTGTAAGTTTTTTTTGAATTTTCTCGATGGATGCTATGTGTTTTGTATTGTATACTCAAATGTAAAGTGCAAATGAAAAATTCAACTATTGGTTAAGGAAATAAGGTGCAATAATGCAAGCTTAAATGAGCTTTTCACTAATGCAAATTTTAAAACCCTAGAATGCAAAATAATGCAAAACCTAATGCAATGTTGATGCAAGTTATCTCTTGATGCATCTTTAAACAGAAAGAGTGCACCTAGAAACTGATAGAGGCTGCAATGAAGACTACAAATATCTTTGAAATTTTGGAAATTCTTATTTTTTGGTCAACTTGGACACTTATGCCAAGCTGGATGACTTAGTCCCAGATTTGGAAAACTACTCTAAAACCTGTTTCAGCCAAATGGGTATCCAAATATATAGAAACTTTTTTCAAACATGTGCAGTGGGACTAAGTTGCCACTATTGGTGACTTAGTCCACTTTGGATTTTCTAAAAATTTGAAAGTGAAAATGGAAGCCCTTAGTCTACACTTTGTTCTTTGACTAAAACCAGGATCCAACTCTATGAAAAACACCTACAAAATAGAATATAATTTGGTTTCTAATGGGGGGTTTTCCTTGGTCAAACCTAGTTGGTATTTAAACCTTGAAAGAGATAATGAAATCTGTATAAAACCCTAGCCCTAAGTGTGTCTAAGACTAGGAAATTTGAGATAAGATGCAACCCTATTCTAACATGCAAGAATAAGATGCATAAATGAAACTAGAGTGATGCAAGACTCATTCCAAGAGATCCTAAATCATATTAGAAATAAATATTAATAACATGCAAACCTTCCTTAGGCTGAAAATAGAGAGAAAATGGAAGATGGAATCACTTTGAAAACAAGTCCTCAGGCTTGATTTGATGGCTAGTTATATCTCCTCAACCTAGATTTCTCCATGATTCTCCATAGAAATCCATGATCAACCCATCCATAATCAACCCTTGAAAATGCAATATCTTG